>OY365808.1:41316378-41518878 GCA_959347315.1 Bimastos eiseni | reverse complement strand
TCCACCGCCAAAATTGAGGCTAGGCTGAACAGGCAGTCAGAAGTGGGTTCATCAAGTCGAGCAAAGGTTAAAAGGCCGCGAAGAACGGCCGAGTATGCGATGAGTCACAGTATAGAGTTTCTTAAATTCTTAAATGCGTGGACAATTCCACCACTGGTGAGGTTTGAAACAAAGACCAGTCGATAGGTGGAATTGTCCACCAAAGATCGCAGATGGAGAGGGGTTTCCACCGACTCGTGGAAGATTCCATGACTTCTCCACCTTTATGTCTAACAGTGTAGTTGCTGTAACTGATAACCGTTTTCTAAACGAAATAACTAGTTACTGATTTAACATTCTTGTTGTAAAGGCCTGAAACATCAAGGCCAGACCAAGGCTAAGAATCTGACCCTCTTGACCCTTAATTAGTCTCAAGTAAATCGTGCTTTGGTTTCAAGACCAAGACATTTGTTGTCAAGATCAGTGCCGAGACTTTACGCCTCAAGACTAAAGCCAACACTTTGAAAAATCACAATCATATCTAGGTTTCTATTCCTAACTAAACATAATCAAGTCAGACAACCTGGTATTTTTAATAAAATATGGTTCTAATATTTTTTCAATCAAGAAAACTCTACATTCAAACTGCAGAAAATTCAGACTGGTTAGTAGGCCTACTCACAAAGTCCTTCGATCATGCGAAATGTTATTTCAAATGTCTGTTGAATTAAAACACCAAATCGCTCAGAATTTCCTATCAATTAAGACGCGCCCTGTTGAGTCTCATTGAAATTCTGCCGCGCGCAAAAATGCGTCCAACGGCTACATGTAGCTTTTCAAGCACTGGATGTAAGTGAATAAATCGTGTGTTTTATGGTTTCAATCTAGCTTCTGAAACAAAACTACAAAACGTTACGAAACGTTAGGGTAGTGGTGGGTGGGTTAGCTGAACGTTGTGTAACGCTTTTTATTTTTAAACTAACTAGTTATTAATTAAAATTACTCAATCTAAACTATAAACCAAAGATTAAGTTTTTCTTTGAGTCGAGAATAGGCTCATGAACGGAAGGCACGCTCTGGCGATATGAAATTTCTACAAAACGCCCTTCTCCCAATTTCTCAGCTCACGTGAATATCTTCAGAAAGGCGGGTGTTAATTTGAAACGTCTTGTAAACGAAAGTTGGGCGAAATTCAATATGAAAATCAAGTCTGTTGTCTATGGAAACGTTACGATGCGTTACAGGGTGGGTTACAAACGGCCATTTTCAGCGTTGCGTAATTATGCAATGACTCCTTATGCTTGTCCACCTCCAAACAAGCATTATTCAATGCTGCTGTTTTAGTGGCGTATACGGCACCTGATGATATCTTTTACGGCGTTACGTAGGTCGTTGGAGCTAAATGCATACAGGAAAGGATTAAGCGTTGAGTTGACGTATGTCAGCCAGAAGGTGTAAGTGAAGAGGTTTTCCGGGACGATCTGTGGTGCGATGATGCTCAGGTCGTAGACAATATGGAATGGGACCCAGCAGACAATGTAGCATAAGACGATATAGGAGAGGGTGACGAACGTCTTCCTCTCCCTCTCTTCCCTTGTCTGTTGCTGTTTCTGACCTTCAGATGCAGCCACCGTCGTTCGGCTGCTGCTGTTGTTGGTCTTATCATCTCCTGCCGCTGTTGTGGAGCTGTTATTGGCGTCCACTACGCTCACCCGCTGATGATTGACAGGCACGTGCGTGTGTCTGGCGGTCGGTCGGACGCGCAGCAGCTTTCTCATTTCGCGGTAGACAATGAAGTAGGAGACAACAATGAGGGCACACGGCGTGTGGTGCCCGAGAATGGCCAATGCGATCACAAACTGTGGATTCTCGGCTGGAACATACTTACAGACGAAGTCCCTCGTCCGAAGAACGCGGTCAGAGATGATCGGATACCACACGATTCCGACAACAGTGATCCTTCAACAGAACAAATGTATACAACTGTTATTAGGGCACAGAATAGATAGACTGCAGTGACATCTTGGTGATAGAAAATACAGGTTGTCCATTAACCGTTGCTGGGAATTTCATTTACTGATATCCTATGTCTGTTTTTCTGCGTTTCATTGACATTTAGATCGATATAATTCTGATAGACAGCGGTTCAGACGACGTAGTGCCTCGGATCTTGCGCAACTCCACGATACGCACTACACTATCTGTCTTGCCATCAATTTCTCCGCTTGACTGTGCAATATTTGACTAGTTATGAATCCGGCTCGAGCTTCCACTGTCCATCAAAGAGGTCTTGCTGAAACTTTCAAAATAGATTGTCTAACAACCTGTGACGTGAACCTCTCGGTTTCTCTTTGCCTTCATCATGAAAGCTCCTGAAGACAATCATTGACGTTTTATTGTGTTAGGTCTGGAGCGCACCTGATGAGTGGCCCTATATAAATCTTCAATTACAGTTACATTGCTACACTCTCTTCCTAACATCAATTAACATAATTTTGATCATCTGTACTGGAAGAAGATGATCGATGATTGGTCGTCTTTTTCTTCCAGGTTATGATGGCAGAGGTGCTACGAGCAAGTGGCTTTACTCATCGAGGGACTTGAGGACCTGTAACGTCCTTCAGCAAGGGTGTTTGTTTAAGTTTCGGACAAGTTGGCAATATTAAAACGCTACATATTGTATTTACAGCAACTGCTACAATTCAACTGATATTCTACGGTGTTAACAATGTCTCACGATTCGCCCTCAGCCTTTAACTTTAACTTTAGCTTATTGACAACACGCTTGATTATGAGATGCTCAGCAGTTTGTGTCGCTCGCTCTCCGCGTTCGTTGCCTTGACTGGTCTCTCGAGCAAATGCCTCCTTTCGGCCTCGCGTTCCTTTAATACCCTCTCCTCTCCCTCTGACACCCGGCTGTTGGCTCCTTCAACTCTCCCATCCGCATTTCTTACGTCCATCACAACTCGGCCCTTTCCTTTCACCGAATTAGTATCTTGGTGTCATCCTCTTACACGACCTCCTTAATATCCTGCCAATTGCCTCCTGAACCTATCTACGCAATGTCTCTGTCCTCCTCCGTCTTCATCATGTCCCTCTGCCTCTCACTCTCTGTCACTTTGCGTTCCTCTCTCGCTGTTGTCCCTTATGGCAGATGCGCGGATAAGGTATTGCATCGGGTGTCTGATTAATTATGACCCATTAACGAAATCATTAGCCCAATGATTCTAAAGAAAGCAATTAGCTAACGGTCTGCCACCTAAAGTAAATAATTAGATACACACAGTAGATTTTAAATGCTAGATTCAAATATGTTAGGTCTATCCTAAAATTCAAATGTTCATAGGCACGAATAACAGTCACAATTTTAACTAAATATCACATAATTGCACAACTATGATGTTCGTAGTGCCATTATTTGCACTACACACATCAACGCTGATGTCGAAATTTAGCCTATTATTCGGACTGTTCTAACCTCTCATGCTCCATTCGTCGAATGTGGTCGATCCGACTCCATCGACCCCCAGGGAATCACCTAAGACATCATAAACTCCCAACTGGTTCTCAACTCCACCAATTGTTTTGGCAGTCTCCTTCCTTTCTTGCCTCAATTCAACGTTTTCAATTTTCTAGTTACTCATGCCATGCTCATTGCCAAGCATTTTGTGTCACTCGCTCTCCGCGCTCGTTGCTTTGACTGGTCTCTCGAGCAAATGCCTCCTTTCGGCGTGCACAGGACGCACGCACACCTATACCACGCACACATACACGCACGCACGCACGCACACACACACACAAACACACACACACGCCCGCGCATACACACACCTAATTCACTGGATACAATTTTAAGATACATTTTTAAGACAAATTATTTACATCCGAAGAAACTTTAGTGTTTTCCATAGAATTTGACTCGTAGGCCCTAATTGCAATGGCGTTCTCTGAATATTTTGAACGCTTACGGTTCTTAAGAAAAATGTTCTGCAAGATTTTGATTTTGTATAGTCATGCACCGAGATCCTAAAATCCTGTCCAGACCTTTTGCGCATTTATTACCCACCTTGCAAACCTCTCATTTCAATCTGGTCGATAGGGCCCATCCATATAATACGTACGCAAAAAAATCGGATTTTCGGACCCCTCTGCCCTCTGTTGCACTGCGTACATTTCGTGGACCCCGTTTCCCATGCGTACATACATTTGATCTTTACAATGTAAAAGTTAAATAGCTAAAGACATTAATTTTACCACAGGCTATTTATTTTTGCTAAGCATCATATTTAACAGCTTTCATTTGTTAACTGTTATGAAGAAATAAAACACTAACAATACTTGCATTTTTAAGTTTTAATGCCACATAAAATTGCTTAAGCAAGATCATAGTCTGTGGTTGGGCTTACAGTTCTGATTTTAATATTCCGTATTGTGTACGTCATAATTAGAAAATTATATTTGCATACGTACATATTTTCTGGACCCCTCCACCGTACGCACCCGTACGCAAAATCGCCGAAATCCAAACCACCTCCCCTCGCTGCGTACGTAATATGTGGATGGCCACAAACACGACAAACTTAAAATCTGCCCACGTCAACCCGGTGCTAAGAAGGATGGTCCTGAACTCTGTCGAAACTTCGACCAATGTCAAATCTGAATACACTCTCCAAGATCCTTGACAAACTCGCCTTCACAAGACATTCCCACACATATATAACTAGTTCTCCCAACTTCAACACTCTTCAATCAGGTTTCAGACCTGGTCTTTTAGCTGCTATAAATCCTCAGGCAAGTCATGATTGATATTCTCTTGAATACATGCATATATACATGCATTCCAACATACACACATACACACATGTGCACATGCATTCATACACACATGCATGCATCCATACATACACACACACATACGTACACACATACATAAATACATACATACATGTACATACACACATACATACATACATACATACATACATACATACATACATACATACATACATACATACATACATACATATATACATACATATATACATACATACATACATACATACATACATATATACATGTATACATATATACATATATACATACATGCATGTCCATATACGACGAATAGGTGCATACCAGATGACTGTAATGATGGTGATCGATTTCTTCATGTTATTGTACTGTCTGTAGTTGATTGCCCATTTGATTGACCAGAGTCTGTCGATGGAGATGGCTGCCAGGGTGAAGCACGAAGCGAAGACGGTGCTGTAGTCGCAGACGACCCAGATGCCGCACAGCACCCGACCGAATGGCCAATGACCATACATGACGTCGATCGTGTAGAAGTCCATTGCCACAACAGCCACCAACAGATCGGTCAGAGCCAGGTTAGCGATGAGAGCGGTGAACGTCGTTCGCAGCTTCTTCTCCATGATGAACGACAACACGACGAATAAATTGGCAAGAAAGCTGATGATGACAACGACAAACATGAAAGCACTCATGAGGAGACGCAGCGGAGGAATTTCTTCCTCCCCTTGACCTTCACTTTCACCTCCTGCTCCTACACCGTTCCCCCCTCCATCGTAGCTTTCGTTGCCACTCCATGGCGAGCTTCCGTTGGTCTCAGCCAACGACCAATCGCTCTGCAAAGCAAAGTCTTTGCTGTAGAGACATTCTCTCTCCGTTGAATTGTTCATCATCTTGTATACCGTTGAATTTCTTCGTCCCATTAGTAAATGCTATCGTTGGCATCTCACTTTTATGGGCGAACCAGACCACACGGCTGCAGTCAATAGTCGATGACTATTGGCGCCAAGAGGATGCATCTGAAAATGCGAAGTCCATAAGGTTGCCTATGCATCAGCACTGATCACACGCAATGTCTGTCGTCAATTAATGTCTTCCTTCAAATCAACGCACACGCAATGATGAGGAGTTTAGTTCAGTCTTCCTGTGCACATTCTAATTCACGAGTGGATGTCAAGATTGTCGACTAGGCCTGCACTCGTGCGTAGACGAGCCAGACGGCTGATCGACAGGCCGTTCCGTGCTCCATTCGTAGTTAGTGGAAAAGTTTATGAGCGCTACAATGTATGCGACATGTCTACGCTACAGATTGACTAAGTGCATGCCTTCGCGCAGCTTGTCATTGAAACTACGTCACTAATCACTATAGCACTCATTCCTAAAGGATATATGTCAAGCGAAGCAGTTCCCAACGGAGATCACGTGTAGCCTACGTGAATTCGCTGCTTTGATCACGAAAACTGCCTGTCTATTTCGACTGTCTTCTTGCGCAACAACCAGTGACGACTTTACCGGTAGGCCTACTGCCACCCTTGTCCATTCTCTTGTGACCACCAGACTCGACTACTGCTGCTCTCTCTGTGCTGGTCTCCCAGCCGCTCGAATGAACTGCCTGGGTCGCACACTGCGCTCTGCAGCCCGACTCATTGGCCACATCGGCCTATATGTATACCCAAATTCGACAATGTCTCCAGCTACATGCGCGACGTCCTTCACTGGCTCGGTGGCTCCCCTCATGCAACGAATTGAGTATAGAATAGCCGACAGATGCCCTGGTCTGGCGATGCCTGCTAGGCCTCACGTCTGCCTACCTGATCGAACTTTGTAGCCCCACCCTTAGCGCTCAGGGCACGGGCTTCCTCTAGTGCTGTTTTAATAATGGTTTAATTTTAATTTTAGTTATGATTGTTAGTCTTCATTTTTAGTTTTAGTTACTATTGTTCTTCGCTTATAGCTTTAGTTTTAGTCGTAGTTTCTATGTCTCAATTATAGTTTTAGTTTTAGTTTTGTCAAATAAAGTTTTAGTTTTGTCAAATAAAGTTTTAGTTTTAGGTTGCTGATTTTAGCTTAAGTAAGCTAATTATAATTTAGCTCAAGTATGCTAGTTACAGCTCTAGTAATTTAATATAAATATAAGCTTTAGCAATAATTCTTTAAATCTAATTAAATTCTAATCGAACTCAATGGTAGACCACTGACATTCGTCACACGTGAGGCCAAAGACGAGAAAAATGAAAATTTCAACATTTCTGAATTAATTAAGTGAAATTTTTGCAATGAGTTCCAAATATTTTTGCTAAATAAAAAAAGTAGGATTCGAATTCGCGGTAAACGGTAACGTGCGCTGGAGAGACGGAGACTGGAGAGAGAAGAGAGAGGATATGAGCGAAGGAGGAAGAGAGAGGAAAGTAGACACATCTCATTCTCCTCGTGTGTCTTAAAAGAGGTAATGTATGGTATAACAGAGGCTGCACTCGAAAGACACAATCAACAAATCAATGAGAAAATTCTGAACCTGGAAATGCAGTGCTCAACCATGGAAAAATCCATCGATGTTCTAGAAAACCAGCTACGTCTCGATAACTTGATCATTTACGGTATTGATGAGGCCGTGGATATAACGCTCTCCCGTGGCGAGGTGTCTTCTGACAAAACCATAAACTCTGTGATTGGATTTTGCGATAGACACTTGGGGCTTCAGATCAAGGAATCCGACATCTCTCAAGCGTACAGGATGTCCGGTGGCTCGCGTTCCATGACTGGTCCGATCCTTTTCCGCTTCTCAAGCAGACGTACAAGAAACCTTGTCCTCTCTGCCCGAAAGTCGTTGAGAAAGAATCCGGGTGCCAAATCGATTTATGTCAACGAGCATCTGACCCGGTCAAGTTCTTCCCTCTTCGCCGAGGCCAGAAAAGCAGTGAGGCAGAAACTGTTGGTCTCCACCTGGACACGCGAAGGCGCTATCTACATCCGTCAGACAGAAGATTCTTCCGAAAGACCAAAGAAAATCATGTCCATCAAAGACCTGAATCTGCTAATCTCGGAGAAATCTAAGGATTTTGCCTGAGTGTTAACAAAAGAACACCAACTTCCCTCTTCACTCTCTCATATCCCGCTTCCCAGGATGTGGCTCTGTCTACCTTCGACTCCGTTAATGTTTGGTTCCTAATTTTTGTGCTTAGTTGTGCCGCTGTTTGCTGGCTTTTTGTTTATTGTGGAACTTGTGTTTTGTTGTGACTTAGTTTTTTCTAATCTGTTTCCGTTCGTTTTTTGACTGCGTAATTCTGTCTCAGCCATCTCTGTTAGATGACTCGATTTATGTCCAATCCCTTGATTGGGCAGATAAATTTTCTGTTAAATGTTGCCATTGTACTCTGTTGTTAGACAATAACTCTAAAATTTTGAAATGTGCTAATTGTGGTGGTTATTCGCACGGATCTCACTGTGACATTCATTTTAACACTGATAGCTCATGGTTCTGTCGTGGTTGTCTTGCCACACTGTTTCCTTTCAACCATTTAACTAATGACGTTGATTTCATCTGTAGCGCCTCTGGGGTAAAAGCTGCTGCTCATTCGCTTTCACTGCTAAGAGATGGCCCTCGCATTGACCCCTTATCTAATTTCACCTTTGACCGTCCGTAATTAAATAATAATGATCTTGACCCGGACGACAACTTCTATAGGATACGACCTAGCCTGAGTGTGTACGATATTCCATCCTCTCTTGAACTTGCTGCCCAAAGGAAATTGGCCCATTTCGCTATTATGCATATCAATTGTAGAAGTATACTTGGTAAATTGCCCGCGATTACTAGTCTGCTTAACCGCCTTTCTATTGACATTCTCGCTGTGTCTGAGACATGGCTTGACCTTGTATCATCAATAACAATGGTAGGTTCGATTATATTTGAGATGCGGTTAGTGAAAATATTATCTATTAATGTGGATGAGGTTTCAGTAATACGGGTGGGTTGAGTAATGACAGGAAGGAAGTGATGAGAGAGAGAGAGTAATATCAAGAAAGTTACTGGTCAAGTGGTGATCATTTGATTTCAGAAGATCAATATTGAAATCTCCTAGTAGATACATGTCTCTATCTTTTATATCGGATATAGAAGTCAAAAGGGCATTCCATTCATCATTAAACAGAACCAAGTCCTGGCCAGGAGGTCGATAAATTACACCAACGATAGAATAAGATCCGTTAGCACACGGAAGACGGAGAAATAAGGATTCATATGAGGTATGAGAATTACATACAACGGGGAGGTTATGCACTTGGTATTTAAGATTGCATTTTATAAAAAATCCCACACCGCCCCCATGACCTCCAAACCTGGGTCTCGACTCAAAATTGTACCCTGAGATATGGACCAAGTCAGAGATCAATTAGCTAATTACAGACCTATATCTATTCTTCCCTATTTTTCCAAATTATTAGAGAAAGTAATGTACTCTAGACTTTTTAATTTCATTGATCAATGCAAATTCCTCTGCCCATCGCAACATGGTTTCCAGCCGGGGCACTCCACAGCAATGTCCCTGCTTGATCTTCAAGAGCACCTATCTTCTGCTATAGACCGAAATGAGTTCTCAGTGGGCATCTTCCTGGACATATCCAAGGCTTTCGATACCGTAAATCATAGTATACTTTTATCTAAACTGGAATCCATGGGTGTCCGAGGAGTTGCTTTGAGTTGGTTTCGAAGTTATCTTTGCAATAGATCTCAATATGTGTATTGTAACGGTCACAAGTCAAATACTGCCTACCTAAAACATGGTGTGCCCCAAGGCTCAATCTTAGGTCCTCTTCTTTTCCTGATTTATATTAATGACCTCCCAAATGCGTCTAGACATCTCCACTTTTTATTATTCGCTGACGATACTAATATCATTACCTCCAGCTCTGACTACTCCAAACTTATTGATCTGTTAAATCACGAATTAGCCAGTATAACTAATTGGTTTACTGTGAATAAATTGTCTCTTAACGTTGCAAAAACGAATTATATTTTATTTGCATCTCATCGTAAAACCTTACCAGAAATCAATAAGCCTCTTATGTTAAATAATATTCCCATACCTAAAGTTACTTCTACTAAGTTCCTTGGTGTTTTCGTTGACCAATCACTTAAGTGGAAAACCCATATTGATAGCATTGCAGCGAAGCTAGCAAAAACATCGGAATTTTATCTCGTATTGCGTATCTCTTGCCTCTAACTCTCCGCATAAGCCTTTACTACTCCATTGTTCATCCTTTTCTAACTTATTGTAATATGATCTGGGCATCTAACTATCACTCCAGACTTAAAAGACTCCACATGCTTCAACGTAGGGCCTTTCGCGTTATTCGCCGTAACTTAGACAGTTCTTCATTGGGCCTGTGCTCTCAAATACTTAAACTTGAACAGATAACTGTGTTCCAACTTAATGAATTTATGTACAAGTATTTAAATAATTTATTGCCGTCATGCTTCGAAAACTTTTTCTCTACTGTGCTCCAACTTAACCCCTATGGCATTCGTAACGCTGATAACTTCAGACCATGCCACTATCGAACTAATACCCGTATGTTCTCGTTAAGTGTTTCTGGACCTCAGGCGTGGAATAAACTGCCATTGAGTCTACGCCAGTCAAACACCATCTCTCATGTTAAAAATAAACTTAAAGAATACCTGCTAAAATTATAATTTATTGAGTTACTTGTCTAGATTATAGTTATGCTTCCTAGTTTTATGCCGTAACAGTCTTAATACCTCTGTTTCATAATGTTACATGTTAGTTAAGTAACTAATCTTCGTGTTCATTGTGTTGAATTTACTTGCATAACCGTGTTATTACCAATTTTGTAATGGGTGTCCCTGCTAGCGGGACCTCGGTCCCTTTAGGGTTCTTCCTTTTGTGCTCTGTTAACCTTTCTGTGCTGTTTGACCTTAATATTATGTTTGCATAATTGGTTGTTCAGTAGCCAATAAAATTTTTGGTTATGGTTATGGTTATAACGTCACATCATTTTCAGAATTATGTACAAATCATGCAAACAACGAATATGCGCCTAAGTTAGGAACATTTTCAAGCAGAAATATTTGTTTTATTCCGGCTAAATATCGTTTTAGTTTTCGCTGCATCTATTTTTTTTCGTTTTAGTTTTAGTTGGCTGTCTAATTTAGTTTCAGTTTCAGTTTTCGTTAACGAAAACGTTTAGATTTCGTTAATTTCCATTTTTGTTTTCGTTTTCGTTAACGAAAACAACACTCCTCCGATCAGCTGAACAGGGCCCCTTTACGTTCATCAAGCTCGCACCTTCACCAGACAGAGCCGTGCCTTCTCAGTGGTAGGCCCTCGATTAGAATGGCCTCCGTTTGACGCTGCGCTCCCTTCCTAAAACCTTTTCTCGGGCATTCCTCTCTCAATTAATTAAGCCTTAAGGCGACTGTATTTTAGCCGCGCTGGTGTTGGGAGCGCATCTGCGTAGCCTAGTGACCAGTGGCGGCTCCAACTGAGCTTGTAGGCCCCCCACTGGCCCCAAATTTTTTACCAATGTGCTTTAAAAATGCGTGCCATTTAGATTTTGATATTTACTTGCTTCAGGTATGATGCATGATGAAATTCATAATTATTTTTTCCTTGGCAATCTCAAAGGCACGAAGTAAATACTTGCATAACAAAAGCTGAAATTATTTTTTCTGAACATTCTCACAGAATCACTTACTTGCATAGAGTTTTAGTGATATACAGATATGGTCAGGGATCAGATAATAGAAGAGGTCAAGGAGTGTATATAGTTTTCAATCCTTGTTGATGGGACAAAGCAGCGGAGGCTCCACAGTGGGAGCCAGAGACCATGGCCCCACAACTTATCTTGTGGCCCCATCCCCCGGGTTTTTGACCGATGTACGGTGAAATATGGTATCATTTAGAATTGATATTTACTTGCTCAGATATGATGCATGATGAAATTCATACTTATTTTGTCAGGGCATTGTCAAAGGCATAATTAAAGTACTTACTTGCATAATGAAATCAGAAATATTTTTCGGAATATTATCACAGAATATTTTAATTACTTGCTCAGAATTTTTAGTGGTAGATGCGCCTAATAATGATGAACTATAATTTTGCATTAACCATTATGGCCGAGCACATTCCCGCAGTTAAGACCACACCCAATATGCAAACGCTCTATTTATAAACGCGTCTTGTCGATTTTTCGCAATAATGTCCTTGGTAGGTTACAGAGAAACCGAAACCGAATTCTATCAAATGGGCTGAGTGAGTGGTGGAAAAAAGAAAGTTTCGGGCGTACGTGCTTATGCTCGATAAGTCTTTATCCAGTTTTGCATCATCTTATTATATAGCGATTGTTGATTCTGTGTGACATACTATGTGAGTGCTGTGATCAGTTTGGAAGCCAGACGCCGATGAAAAATTGTTTCGGCAGGTACGCTTCTTGTCCTTACCATTATGTGTTGTTGAATCAACGATACCTGTAGCCAGTAGGTGTACCGTGGTGGCGTTTTAGGTGATGTATAATGGACATGTCTTCCGTACTTGACAGGCTTCTTCGTTAGCGTAGGTAAAATCGTATTTTAGCGTATTTTATTTAGTCTTATGAAATTTTGCAAAAAACAAATGGCATACTTTATTATTATAACGGCATTCTCTCATCAATTCAGCTTCCATTTAGGTATCTTATTTTCATCGATCCAGCTTCCATTCAGATTTCTTTTCATCATTCGAGCTTTTGCGTACACGGCCTTGTTTTCATCGATTCTACTACAATCGTTACGACATTCTCGCATCAATCCACTGAATCCAGCATACTTAAGCATGATATTTTCATAAATCCAGCTTCCATTTAAGCATAATTCCTGTCATCAATCCAGTTTCTACTTACACGGTCTTCTTTTCATCGATCCCGGCTCCATTTAAGGTAAAGTTGAACATATATTCACGTCCAATATTTTAAAATAGACTAAAATATGAGTGGACGAAATGGTCAATATTAAAATACTCTAAAATACGATTTTACCGCCTATTTACCTTATTATCTGGCCATTTATACTCCATTTTTGCTTCATTTTACGTGGAAATGCATCGACGCATTTTAAATCGTCTCGAAGAGAAACGAGATCACCATCAGGTTTAGACTCCATTTCAAATGATCTGAAAGGAAGAACAATATTTGGTACCCTACTTGTCTGTTAATTCACCTCCAAACAATATGGCCTGAAAAAATATTTTATTTTATTTGTTATCTCCTTTATTAAAAGTAAGCATCGTGAGGGTCGGTTAGGGTCAGGGTGTAGGCTTTGTGATGGTCGGTTAGAGTTATTGTATTTCTTAGGGTTTTAAGGTTATTGTAGAACTTTTAGAGATATAGGGTGTCAGAAGGGTAGTTTTGGATATTGATTAATAGTGGTTCGTGTGTAATTCTGTGATTTTGTGTTCCTTTGTAGGTCTACACATTTCTTGTCTTTGGTTGCCCAGAAAGCCTGTGTAATGATACATATTAAGGAAATCATGATAATAATTAGAATGATAATATTACATTTGGATTTTTAAAAACAACATAAGCCCTAACTCTGACTCTAAACGACCCTCACGATGCTTAACCTGATACTAACTGACCCTAACGATGCTTAACATGACTAAGTTTGTCAATGGGCGGATTGCCTGGGGATTGAAATCTGTTCTCGGGTACCCGACATTCCATAAAAGTGCGAGATTTTACCTGAACATGTGCCAGAAATGTTCTGCTGGTCATATTGGCGGACTGCCCGGGCAATAAAATTGGTTCTTGGGTAAAAAACATTCTATTAAAATGCGCAATTTTACCTGAACATATACTGCAAAATATTCTGTTGGTCATATTGGCGGACTGCCCGGGCAATGAAATCGGTTTTTGGGTGCCTGACATTCTGTAAAAATTGGCAATTCCTACATTTCCTAGAAAATGTCCACACGGTCAGGTGCTCCTACGCGGGTCGTCAGGTACCCGGGACGTGATTTCAACATTTTTGACAGCCTTAAACCTGACCCTAACTCATCCTCAATGAAGCATATTGCCAATATTAGGTGTTTTTATCAGTCCGCATGCACCAAAGTTTGCGGATGACCAGATGTCTTCACTCGCTTATTTTTTTTACGTGTTCGGCCATAAAAGTAACAGTTTTATTTTTATTGCGGCCAAACTTTTGGCCAAAAGGAATTCAGTCTTATTCAAAATATGGAACATATGGAAATCATTTGCATAACATAGACTAAATATATACTAGAGAAGTTTTGAGAAAATGGAAAAGTTTTATTTTGGGTGTGAATTAACAGACAAGTAGGCTACACAATCTCTTGGGTTTTGTTTAATTGGAAAAGAAATAGGAATAAATGTGTTCCTTTTTGTTGTGTTTCTCGAATAAGGTCGGAACTAGTCTGATTCTATGCTAGCATTTCTTTGGCGTTTCTAATAAAACTGACTAATTTATTGGTTTTGGCATGTGTTTTGGAGTAGTCATGAATTGATCATATCTTAATGTGTATGACTGTATGTTATTGTATGTAATCGGATTGGCAGAATCAGAATTTTTTACTCCTCCAACCAAAAGTATACCATAAACCAGTCATGAGATGAATATGCTGGGCATTACAGCGCACTGCACCCTCAGTGAATGGAGCCAGACAAGTCCAGTCAGAATAGAAAAGGGAGTGCTTCATGCTATGAATGGTGGCCTTCTCAACACACAAGATCTATGTCATACTGATTTGTGCTGTGACCACTAAAACTGCAAAAATGACCCAGATGCTACAGATTACCGATACTCCACTTACTTCTTTGCTTCCTTGGAGTGCTCATGCTGGTAGCACTTCTGAATATTCATCAGAGCTCTACCGATATCACTTTTTGCCGATTATGCTGATACTGATTATTGCCGATTATTTTATTTGCTGATACCGATTATAATAACTGATACCGATAAACGATTATTTCATAGTGTTTTCCAAAGATGTGTGACTCACTCTGCACAACAGCTATAAGCAAAAGATGTTGGTATGACGGCATCTAGTGTCAGTCAGGTAAACCTTATGTCCAGGTGAACCAGCTACATTGTATAATGGTATGGGTTCATGCGGAAAAGGGTCTCTGTCGCACCATGCAAAAGTAGAATGAGCATTGTAAGCTATCATCCATCGTCACTATTTTCCCCAAACATTAACTATCATGATGAGAACGTCTCTGGTAGCAAATTCAGACGAGGTATCACTTTCTTCTTCTCCCCCAGACAAGCCGCCCTTACAAAATGCCACTTTGGCCTAAAATAGGGCATCGGTGGTGGTGGCCGGTGGGCAGCTAGCAGGGACGAAATAGCTGCCCAGGGTAATTGAGCAGGTACTGTGACTCACTCTACACAACAGGCACAGCTATAGCCTTCGAACATTATTCCACGGTTTATACGAGCTCAATGCCTACTTGGTGGTCTGAAGTAACCAGACAATCTCTGCCTTCGGGCTGGTTACACGCTATGGGAACAAATTACGCAACTCGGGCTGTGCGCTAAAGGGATTAAAGCCTGAAAATAATATTATAAAATAAAAAAATGTAATTTTAATATCGGCACCAATTATCATTGCCGATACCCAATACTGCCGACATGTCTGGTAATCAGCCGGCCGATTAATCTGTACAGCTCTAATATTCATGACTGCCAGAGGTGCTTTCCCACTTGCAATACAATACAATGCATTGTAGTCTTTGCTTGAAACTAGGGCATAACTGAGTAGACAATTTCCACCGAGTACCGAATCTGAGTATTTGGATGAACTATTTGCCGGATCCGGGTACGAACTGAATAGTAGCGGCAAATCTAGCCAGTGAGTACCATTCGTAGGCTAAGCGTAGTTAACCTGCCACGTGCACAGCTCCGGTGCTATGGAGAACTACCTATAGTCAATGCAGAGTCTATAGCAATATCCTTCATGTAGCATATTGTTGCACTCTAGGCTACAACAATATATTTATTATTTAATAACTTTATTTGTGAAAAAAATTTAAAACCTTGTTATAACATTTGAAATATGAAGTTATCAATGAGGTCTTTTATCTCTAATGTTTACCGGAAAGTGAGTAGAGCCAATTCAAGCGGGAAAATTACTGATTTGGTTGCCACCTGGGAATACAACCAAAAGAAATTATAAATTAACGTGATCATTACTTTAAAGAAAATTCAATGGAATGTTAAGTTCTTGTTTTATTAATCAATAGCTTATAAGTGAGTTCGTTACCTCAAAATGTATGTGATGAAAAATCATTATTTTATCAAAAATGTTATTTTTAGATATTTGCGGGTGTAATATTTGCCGACGCGAATACTTCCAAATAGTCCAATATTCGTCCAAGGCGATTGTCAGTTATGCCCTATTTGAAACTACAATATAATACAATGTGTACTCTTGTAGTTTTTGCTTGAAACTCCCTATAAAAGTTGTAATTTTTTGTTGTATACATGTAAGTTTCAGTTGCAGGTAACAGGGTTTAAAGGAGGCATCCTAGGACATGACTGGGGTTGTGTGGTACAGAAGAGAAGAGATGGGAATCTGCATGACCACAGAGGTCATCAAAAGTCATCTGGTCAAAAGGCATAAGCTTGAGCTATCAATTTTTTCTTACTATTCCATTGAGACTGGTATGATTACATTGACCAGCATTAGCAAAGCCAGACCATGCAAAGGAAGCATAAAGGAGGCGGACTAACGAGGCGCATCCCCAATTGGTCATGGGCAATAAGGATGTGTTTGGCACATATTGTTATTATTTGCATATTTCTATAGCACATCTCCCAGTGCAATCTAATCAGAGGCGTTCTCAGTGCGAAAAGCCCGGCGACTGGCTGGCCTTTCAGAACCGGTCAACATGGAGTCCAAAACTTAGCCTATGAGTGATGGCTACTCCTAGAATTACAGATGCTCTCACCCTTTTCACACCTTGTACAGGGGTAGGTGATTTAGTGACTTAGATCCCAGGCGTCTGAATGTATAGATTTGTTGTTATTGAGTTTGAAATTGCATGTTCAACAGGAAGGTGAATTGCATGAGAAAGTAAATATCACACTTAATTTGACATATCACTATGATTGGTTACCCAGGTGACTATATTGTGAAATTCAGTTCTTTGACTTATGCTGTGTCGGTGCTTATTAACAACAGATCTCTATAATCAAATATCTGTTCTTTCCATAGAAAGCAAGTACAATGCCTGCCCTCACAAATTCTGATACTATGTGAATATTTAATCTGGCTGGTTGTTGCTGGCATAAGGCTAATGTTTTCTTTTATTATCATTTATCTAAAACTGTTACTTTGCACACTGTTCTGTCTAAGTCTTTCCTGTTATGATTTATTAGCACTATTAGCTGGACGTAGAAACCCCCCCCCCCATCCATAGCGGGATCATTCGATCCCTTCAGGGACCCCCTATGCACTATTTTGTTGCTTATAGTTCATTTGTTATATAATCTGTGTATATTTTCTTTTGCATAAGTGTTCTTTATGTTTGTTTTTTGTGAATAAAGGTGGTTCATGGTTCAGAATTTGGACCATCTGATGTATCCTGGGTTTTTTCTCACCTGATAGCATTTAGTTGGTTGGGATTTATTATTTTTGATGTGCAAGTATTGGTTTTGATTGATTCGATTGAATTATTTTCTTGCATGACTTTGCTTTTGTTTGTACTGCATTGGAGATATTGGTTCAAGTCAGTGCAGTGTGCTTTGATTATACATTATAACATGCAGCACCATGTAACAAGTTCTGTTATCGAATGTCAACACGTCTCATGTGTTAAATTATTGGCATCAGATGATGTGGTGCATCCAAATGTGTAAAATATTACCTATGAATGAATTGCACTGTATTATGAAATTTTTAAACAAAATGTGAAGATTAATTGTGATGAAGCATTTGAACTTTTGAATGATTTCAGAATTCTGCTGTCATGAAGTTCTTCTCAGGAATGTTGGCAGTCTTTAATAACATTGTAATGTTGCTAATCCTAGTGCTGCCCATCGTCTCTGCTTCGGACAACATTAGTAAGTTGTTTTTAATTACAGTTAATTGTAGATAAAAATCTATCAATAATTATTCATATACTGAGTCAGAGTGTAAAATTTTGCAAATTATTACAGTGTTTGAAATTACTAAAAATGTTTAAAAGGCACATCGATGAAAAATGTAAGAATAGTACTGTACAAATCATGTAAAGAACAGGTAACTAAAACAACAGCTGCTTGTTTAAGATGTGGCTCCCTTTGTTTCAAGTATTTAACAGATCCTCAGATGATAATACACCACATCATCTGTCATTGTTCCTCATCCTCATTGCAGCACTGTGCACGAACTCAGAATGTGAGGATTATCTGTCAACTGTGAATGGGGTTGAGCTCTACCTGCCTGTGGAAGCCTTCCAGATTATTAGAGAGGGGGTAGAAAAGCCAATAATCAAGGATTGACACACTCTTGCGTGATATTGCTTACTCTCTTTCTTGGCAAATGTCCAACAAGCATTAATCCTAGGTAAACTTCTGAGCAAAAATGTTGGAAGAAGGGTGGTAACAAATTTTTGTAATTAATAAATTTCGGTAATAAATAATAAAATTTTTGTGGGATTTAAGAAGGCAGAAATAATCAAAGATGACAAGAAGAAGACAGTTGTAATAGAAATGAAGGAAATGAGACTCCATAAAATTCTCATCCATCTATTGGACTCGTTTCCAAGCAATGGAGAAGACGAGGCTTTAGAGTCTTTCCACAGATGACCTGAGATGAACGTGCATTGGGAAATGTAATAAACACAGTTGCTTCATAACCTGGGACTGATTAACATACTTGTTTAATATTAACATAGCCATAACCATTTGTTTTTATTTAGCTCAACAGTATAACAGTTAATCATAGATACTTACGCTAGTGATTTGCATGAGTTGGGAACAATAGGGATCTAAAAAAACCTTAAGAGATCATAGGTCCCGCTAGCAGGGCCACCCTTACTAGATAATCACAGCAGGAGGTTATAATTATGCATTGATCACTTGGAACAAAATATCTTAACCAGTTAACTAAACCATTATAATGAAAAACAGAAAAAAACAGAAAATGATTACACACGAGTTACTCGGGCGAATTTGATAGTAGGTAATCTTTCAATTTGAGTTTAAAAAGATGGTAACTGCTAGAACCATGTATGTCAAGAGGGATTTGATTCCATGTGTTAGGGCCAGCACATTTTATGGAAATTTTTTTTATTAGTCCAACTATAAATCGGTCTAGAATTTTTAGAGGGTTGTAAACCGTAGGGATTAACGAATGAAGTTAGAATAAAATAGTTCTTAAATATAGGGGCAGCTGATTATTGTTATGATCTACACATGAATTAGTGTAAATGCAATAGTGTTATTTGGTCAAGCCTAGGTATGAGAAGCTGTTTGAAAATGTGGTCCATTTTGAGGGGGTCAGATAATCCAGTTATCATGCATATTGCCCTACTTTGCAGAGTGTTTAATCTATTAAGTATAATGGGCAGTTGCTTGCCCAGATTAGATTGCAGTAACTTAAATATGGATGAATCATTGTGTAATATAAGTTAGTTTGAATGTTTATAGGCAGCAAATAGGCAATTCTTGATGAAATCCGTATATTTTTTGCTATTTTTAGTGAAATATTCTCAATATTGTCATTCCATGTGAGGAATTGATCAATTTAAATACCGAGGAATTTAGCAGATTTAAATTTGGGTATGGTGATGTTGTTAATATGCAAAACTCCATTTATGTTAAGTAATCGTTTAGGATGTGAGCAGAAGAGTGTATATTATATAGTCAGTTTTAGAGATGTTCAATGATAACTTATTCGAGATGCACCAGTCGTTCACATGGGAGAGTTCTTGATTCATAAACTGGAATAATTTTTCGTACGGTTCATGGAGGCAAAATATTGGTCTCATCTGCAAAGCATAAGAAGAAAATAGTATGGAGGAAGCATTGGGCAAATCATTTATAAAAAACAGGAACAACAGGGGGCCTAGGATAGACCCCTGTGGAACACTATACCTAACAAGTTTTAATGTGGACAATAAGCCGTACTGTACCTGATAGAACCTGTTGTGTAAATTACTATGGAACCATCTGACTTTGTGCCCGAGTCCAACTAGGCAGGATCAACTTGGAGGCCCTCTGTCAGGCTTTCCCCAACATCTACTTTTCGCTCTCTGTTCGAGATCTCGACCTCCTTTTTGACCCTACCCTTTCCCTATCTGGTTACATAAATGCCCTTTCTCGCTCCTGCTCCTGCTGTGCCACAGCTTCCCTTTATTACACAATCACTCTCATTGCATGCTGTGTCCACGCTGGTGCATCCTCTGATCTGTTCTAGGGTTGACTTTGGCAACACTGCCTTCATTGGACACTGCCTTTATTGCCTTCTCATAACATCTCTAAGCTCCATTCCATTTTCAATGTGGCTGACTGACTAATTGGTGGAATTCCAAAATTTTGTCACATCTCTTCCTTCATTCATGAATCCCTTCACTGGCTCCCTGCACCACAACACATTCGTTTCAAGACCCTTGTGCTGATGTGTAACTGTCTCCTTGGGTCTGCCCTGTCTACCTTCTGGCTCTCTGCACTAAGGTCTCTTCTATTCCGCACCAGGTTTCTCTTCATTCCTCTGCCCACAGACTTCTGGTGGTTCCCCGCATGTTCTCTGCCATGGCCCAATCCATGAGCTTTGCCTACCAGCTGGAACAGCCTCCCCTTCCTTTTCGGAAGGAGCTGCGCTCTCTCTCTCTCCTCTGCTGCCTTTCGGACGCGCCTGAAGACTTTCCTTTTCTCTGTTTAGCTTTGTTTAGTTTTGTGTGGAGTTGTGAACGCCTTTGATTCAAGTGAGGGTATATAAGTGCTTCATTACAGTACATTTAAGAGCCACTCCATGCTTGCCCAAAATTCTCAAGTTTGAGGTAAAGTAACCATTGATCCACTGTGTCGAATGCGTTACTGATGTCGATAAAAGCGCCCAGTGAATATTCCTTTCTATCAGAGGCAGTAGAAATATTATCATGCAAATTAATTAGGGACATATAGGTTGAGTGGCCTGGCTTTAACCATGTTGTGGGGGATAAGTATGTTTTGCTTATTGACAAAGTCCTAATGCTGTCTATACATCACCTTCTCTAGTGACTTAGAGAAGTATGGTAGTTATAAAATTGATCTTTAGTTTCTTATATTGTCTTTGAAACCTTGTTTATGTGTGGGTAGTGGGGTGTGGGTAGTGGGTACGACTCTAGCAGTTTTGAATGCCATTGGAATAGTGCCTGTTGTCAGGGTACAATTAACTATGGAAGTTAGAGGAGCTGCAATGAGGTTAAGACTGTCTATCGTTTAGTATACCTGGTAATATCTTTTTATTATGCCTACTTTCATTATCACCGCTACTACCACTACTATTACTTTCCCTACTTCCCCTACTACTATCCCTACTACTACCACCACCACCACTTCCCCTTGGCTGGGTAGATTTATGTCTGACATTTTTTATAAGGAGCTCACAAGAAATGCCAAAGCAGCTTTTCAGAATTCTGTGCTTGGGCTTAGGTAGCAAATACATATGAATCATATGAACATTGAAGACATACAAATCATATGAACACATAGGAATAATATGACCACATGAATGATATGAACACATATGATTCATGCAATTCAAGCAGAGAATTTCTTATTCTTACATGAACTTAGTATGTTATGGATACTTTCAACAGTGAATAAGTGCCAAAGTTTAATTTCTGTAAGACTTCAAAGACTGATATGGGTTGGGGGCATCTGTAGTGTAGTGTAGTGTAGTCTGTATTAGGGATCAACCGAACTGTAGTGTTCAATTAAACTGAAAGTGGCTTTTAAGGAAACCAGCATTTGAATATTTTTTTCCTGGAATCTTTGTCCTTATAAATATGAAAAAAAATAAGGAATTGGCTTTATATAAATGTTTTGGAAGTCCATATTTGTGCAAATATATATTCTGAAAGAATGAACTTAGATTAAATTTAATCGTTATCTGCATCTCTTTCGTTTTAAAAAAAGGAAAAACTGAATTAAAACAAAAACTTGGATAAATTTTGTTCAACACCTTCAGTCACCGGCATATAATTAGTGACTATGTGGATTTTGAACTTGAACCTAGTTAAGTTAGAACTTGTAACCAAAAATCGTCTCTAATTTTCACTTTTCAAGTTTGAAATAGAATTATATTAACTCTGCGTACTTAGCAGCAGTTTATTAAAAAATTATTCCAAACTTTTACCAAGTTATCATTTACCAAGTCACTGCAATGTCTAATTTCGTATTTGCAGCTCTTAAGTGCCTTTAAAATAATCAATTGCCCCTTGGCCAAAAAGATTGCACACTCATGCAATATATGCTCTTTTTTTTATAAATGTTGGCAAGGCTGTTGATTGGAATTTGTCGCCTTTAGGTCTTTTGCCTGATGATCCTCGTGGCATTGTTGGCGAGTCTTTGCAAATGTGGTGCTCCATATCATCAACTTCTGGGGTTAAGTCTTCTGATCTGGAGTTGCATTTGAAGTCAATGGCAGGAAAGCGTAATTTCACAGTGGATTCACATTTCATTGAAATTGTAAACGAAACAACAGTGGAGATGAATTATCTGGACTTACCTATGATGCTCAATAATGCAGTAGTTACTTGCAGACTGAAGTCTAGTAAAGTCAACCAAACAGAGGCTACAAAAAAAGAACTACTTGATGAGCAGATTCTTCAAGTTGGCTGTAAGCATAAAAAATTGAGCTCAATAACTATTGTCTAGCATGTGTATTGTAATTTAAAGAAAGAAGGATTGCAGTTGTGTCGAGTCATATATGTGTGTGCGTGTATATATATGTATATATCGATCAATATATATATATATATTCTGTCCCGTCTGTCCGGCGATGCATTTGCACAGTTTTGCAGCTACTGACTCCAAACCTTCACCATTTGCTCGGGGGACACCTGGAACTGAGCCGAGGTGTTGCTGAAACTCATTCTGCTCTCCATGGCCAAAAACCTCTCTCAGGGCCACTCAAGGAACGTTTCCTTTTCAGTGACTGTCACAATTCTTAGGAGATACACGTTTCCGTTTCGACAGTCCACGGCGACCAACATGCAACAAATTCCTCTTCTACATCCTCCTTGAAACTCGACGAATATCCAGACATGCGTCATCTTCCACTAGTAAGGGGCTACTCATTGACACCATCCACATGTTTTCGAATCGATCTCGGCAGTCGTCACTCTAATCTTTTTGAGCAGCTTGGCCAAGAGACTCTGAACAGTGCATCGATCAAGTGCATCGATTCATTCAATGTATATATGTATATTTATATCAATTCAATCAACCTGCTCTGGTCAATTAATGCTAAACGGCTGTCAGACATAAATAGCTATATTGAAAGAACTCGATAAACTGAATTTGGTTAAACATTTATGTTTCACAAATTTTTATTGGAATCAGTTTTTTCAAGATTTGAGATTTGAATTCCAAGTGTTGGGTTTGATTGAAATTGTGTTTTACTCATAATGTAGTACTAATATAGATTAATCAGTTGGTGTATAACTGTACATATATGTGCAGCTGACATACCTGTGTATATATTATGTATATATATATATTTACAAAATATATTTTATATATATATATATATATATATTATATATATTTTGCATTTGTAAAATTCATTTTCTTTTTTTAATTTTCTTTCTGTTGAGGTAAATTTTGAGTACTGAATAGTTTTTTGTGTGCTTTTAACTGTAAAGATCGCCCTTTCAAGCCAAACATTGCGAAGGATTATAAAGTTTACAACTGGGAACACTTAATATTTAATTGGAGCATAAATGAAACAGATCCTGTTTACTTGACAAAATATGAAGCATGGTACAAATCTGGGTAAGTACGTCAGTTTGCGTTTTGTCACAAAATTCTATTTTGAAAGTATAATGCATAATGAATTAGGAGAATACTGAGAGAGGAAAATTGAGTCTTTATTGGAAGCGATTGCTCTCAACATATACTGTTAATGTATGCATGTAATTACTTATGTATATTTGTTATTTTCTGTATTTATTAAGCTCCTCTATCTAATGAAAGAAAATGCATCAATCAATGGTGCTAACAATTCTTTAGGAAAAACTTACGATGTTCTCGCAGTAACTGTTGTAGGGTAGGCTTGAACCAAGTCATTCAACTTTACAAGATGAGCATTCTGACCATTGTTTGAATGTATCTAGAGTTCTAGACATTTAATATATATGCCCTTTTGAGTGCTTCATAAAAGCAATGACACTTAAGCACCTAACCTAAATAGTTGAGGGCTTCATAAACCTACATTGGCCTAAATTCTATTCTATTTACCGATTTATAAAGCGCCTCTCTCAGTACGACCTAATCAGAGGTGATAAATGGTTAAGCACTTCATAAAAGTACTATCTACATTAGCCTAAATGGTTAAGTGTTCCATAAAGGTTTTGCCTACATAAATGTAAAATGTTAGGTGCTTCATAGAAACTCAAAGAGGTCCTCAATATTGTGGGTGCCATATGACTGGTGCTATTAAGCTGCCTCATGTGGTGATATGTGACACACAGAAATAAGCATATTTTTTTGCCGCTAGTATAGTTTAAATGTCATTTTTCTATTAAAATTATTGCTATTCTAGTACCAGCTTAGATAATATAAGTAATATCTTGCAAGTTTTATCTGCATTCATCTACTCACTTGCTTCATCATAACTAATAATGCTTTCTAAATTTCATTGCTTTCTCATAACACACAAAAACACTTGTGCTGGAGTAAAACAATTTTCTAAATTCATCAGCTATTTCTCTATCAATTACATTTTGGGCACCAACAGCAGCTGTACAAACAGCTCTATGTTTTTCTTCTGCCAAATCAGCAAATAATACTAAGTGCCTGTATTGGTGCACTAAGTAAGTGCCGTGGCATTGGCATATAAGATTGGTGCTACTTGTCATACTGATGATGATGGAATGCAAATAGTTCATGATGTGAATGGACTCTAGAAACTGCGATTATAACAGCAGCTCACCTGCAACTGTTTTATTGCATTTACAAGTAGACCATTTTCTTTGTTTGTTAATGAATTGCTTAGTAATGCACCGAACTTCATCCGCTGCGAGAAAGCAAAGCAAAGAAACACCTGTAAGATTGCAAAGGTTTTGAACTTGGTCCATCCACATGGATACCTCCATTTCAAAGTCAATGGTTCTAATGCCGGTGGCCAAATAACATCCAACATTGAGAAATCTAATTTGTACCATCGCAGTAAGTTTTTTCTAATTATTATAAACTGATCATGACCATTATACTTTTCTTGATGTAATGCAGTTTGCAACTTCAAGCCCCTCAGTGGAAAGCTGTTTCATCATGCATGGTTACCCTGACCAGGGTCTTAATTATTACCAATAATTAGATTTATGCAAAATAATGCTAAACAGTGAAAGCAATAAAGACATTTAAAGATGAAAGTTTATGTATAAGAGAGGGACATTTTTCTTTGCTTGGATAAGGAATGTTGTAAGGTTCAGATGATTACAACGAACCAGAAGTGAGGAGATTAGATGGGTACAAATGAAAAGTCATCGGCTATGACAAACTACCCCAAAACGAATTGTCTTTGCATCTGTGCCAAGCAGCTGGTGCCAGGAATGGATGGAGATGGTAGCATTGCTGTTGGTGATATTGATGATGGTTCATTGGTTATGATGATTCTCGTTCTGATTGGGAAAGCAACAAAAGGAGAAGGGTATTGAATACAGCCTGCATATGAATGCTATCCATGTGGCAACTGTTTGCTGTTTTGATAGCAGAAACATGTTATTATAGAAGCTTCTGATTTGCTTCTCTTGAAGTGATGCAATATCAATTTGAAATTAGAATTGTAATAACAAAAATTGCTATATCTAAGAGTTATTTGGTGTTTTTTTCTCACACTTATTGTCAGTGTATATTGAACATTAATCAGATTAGATTTTCCTTTGAAACATACCTATTTTTATTGCTGTTTTGATTATCCCTATGTGACCAACATTGTAAAATTGTGCCTTTCTATTTTGTTAATGCGTTTTTGATGATCACTTTTTTTGAGCCGTTATTACCGTAGAATGGAGTGTGGTGCTGTATGGAGTTGAGACAATGTGTATCATGAAAAAAAAGGACATATGAAGATTTGAGGCTTTCGAATTGTGGACATGGAGAAGAATGGAGAAAATCAGCTTCTGTCAGAACATGAAACCAATGAAAAAGTGATGGAAAGGATTGAGGAAGAAAGATCTGTTACTCACTACTAAGGATGATCATCAAAGGAACATGGAGAAAAGGCAGACAGAAGGAAGACAAAGATAGATGATGAAGAAGACAAAGACAGATGATGAGGAAGACAAAGACAGATGATGAGGAAGACGAAGACAGATGATGAAGAAGACAAAGACAGATGATGATGAAGACGAAGACAGATGATGAAGAAGACAAAGACAGATGATGATGAATTGGATGATGACAGATGGATATATGGAAAACTTAAATCAGAGGCCCAGCAGCAAAGAAGTGGCACCATTGAACATTTATATCTGCCAAAGAGACAGAGAACCTGAAGAAGAAGAAGAAGTTGCTCCATTGAGCAACATGAATACCTGCTCTATGCAGCTGCTGGGCCCCTTGACAGTTGGTGGGCCATCTAGAATGCATTGCATTATCTCCTCTGATTTAGGATTCGCTAATAGACAATTAAAACTCACGTTTATGTTTGGCTAATACTTCTGTGCATTAGGCAGGTCTGATAAAGTGAAGAAATAGCACATTAGTTTTCAAAATCGTCCCAAATGTATTTGTTTGTTTGTTTCTTGATCATGATTTTGAAATGTGTGAGTTGAAGTTGGTTGATTGTGGCATCAAACGTTTATTTTATACTAAAGTAAGACTGAATATATTTCTTCTATTGAAACAATGAATAACTGTATGCACATCTGTCTGTGTTAGTTCAACCAGGAAAAGTGAAAAATGTTACTGTCAACAGTTCTGTTTCAAATGGTGTTCTTGCGGAGTTTTATTCTCCAAATGATGACTATAGGCTTAAATATCAGATATCTGTTGCTTGTGGAAATACGGCTTGGGTGAGTTTTCAGCAAATCATAAAATTGCACATTGCAATGCATTTGTTACTGTAACAACGTCATAGATTGTTACTGATGATGGTCATTTACAGATTTGTTCATGCAGAAGTGATATGTTGACAATAGAGGGAACTACTTTTGTTGTTGAACTATCCTACTCAACTATACAATATGCAATCAACACTGTGTCTTTTCTGAAATTAGCTATAGACAATATTGCATACTGTTTTATAGAAACTTCCAGATTCATTTATGTTTTACTGTATAGTAGTATAATTTTTTGTAAAGCTTATTAATTAACAATCTAGCTAGTTTACCTATGCTAAGACGTTAAAAATGTATTTGAGTTTTGAGAATGATGCTGTCATTTACCGAATTGATAGGAAGAAGTTGAAGAAAGAAGCAATGAATGGATGGGATTGTGACAGAGTAAAAAGACTCGTGAATTATAAAAGGATTTATGTGAATAAAATAAACATCCGTAATGGTGCAAACAGGAATGACAATGAATCTTTGATGTATACAGTCGACTACAGCTTGGGTGCAAGCACTAGATAGTTATCAATTAGGCTACCTACAGACATTCCTTTTCTTGGTGTCCCTGAGATAAAAGCAGCAATTTCAGCACAGACAACGCCAATCGAAGTGTTACAAGAATTTATTACAGTTAAAATAATTATGACTGTGGTAAATAAAAAATAAAATAATATGCTCAACAGTCCATTGGCAATACCCACTGAGGTAAAGGCTTTGCGTACGACAAAGTATTTTCTGCAAAAAACCGACAATTTAAAAAGAAATTCTCTTTTTCTGCAAAACATGCATATCATAGAGCTAGAACTTTGCGTTGTACCTGGTTTGAGAAGTTCTACACCAACGCCGAGTTCCAACTATGTTTACAAATTTTGAAGAAAGTGAAATAACAAATAATTTTTCAATATGTTAGACCTATGTAATTTCTGCATACTCTACTCTTGCCTAATAATTTATAAAAAATTGTATGATATTGGCAAAGACATAAAACATCAAGGTAGCATAAAATAATTGTTGTAAAGGATGTAATTAACACACTGGTATATAAAAATAATTTATGAACAAATATCAGCATATGGTTATGCTTTCACACTTATTCTGTGGCCTAGCTAGAAAATATATATTGGCAGTGAACATGTTAACACATTGCCCGTGGGATAAATTATTGTCCGCACGTGGCATCCTTATTGGCGGTTATCGGAAATTATTGAGAGCATGCGGCTGCCCTATCGGCAATAAACAATGATGTGAAGATATTGGAAAGCATTTGTAATTTATAGTAAATTCTTACTGTTCTGTACTCTATAGTAACCTGGCTAAAAGTCTGCAGTTGAATGATAATCCTCATTAGGACATGTGTGGCAGAAATAACGCTGTCCACGCTTGTTGCACACAACACATCTATGACTTGGTGACTGTTTGCACTCAGTGTAATATCTGCCAGAGGTGTATCTTTTCCGTGACGCTATAGCTAACAGACGGCTAGGAAGCTGGCGCATGACTGAGCATACACCACTGCAGTGCACACTAAAACGTTCATCGCTATGCACTACTAGCAATACGCACCAAGTGTAGAACTTTCTGTTAGCACATGCATGCTATACACATTGCATACATAGCACATACATATTATCCATATGAGGATATACGTAGCATATATATATAGTATTATATACATACACAATCCATACATACATTGAACATACATATTTTGTACCTTGGTACAACTTTCCCCAACCGCCTCGTAAGAATCTGCCAAGAGACAGCGTGTAAATATATATACATAGCATACACAGAATTTCTATGTATATGTGTATATGTGTATATGTGCCTGTATCTTTGTTGCATCTATATTCTGTCAGTCTGTATGTGAGGTTACAATAGCAGCATGAATCGTTATGCACCAGGCAGTCATATTTGCATCTGAGACACGGTAGAAAAGAATCACAGGACGCTGATTAGCCAATTTTATAGCAATGTAGTCGAACATCCTGAATGTTACCATCAGTCGCGTGCTGCGATGTGAAATGATTGTCGTATTATTACGTCAGTCGCGCTCAAAGTGTTAAAGGGTTAAAAACTGACAAAAGTCCAGGAATAGATGAAGTACTTCCTACATTTTTATATTAAGTGAGGTAACTGTAATTTGATATTACCCTTCTTGCAATAAGTTCAGGAGTTCATATCAATGTAATTTACTGACATTGCTATTTACATACTGTAAAAAAATAATAAAACCACATCTAAAATTTTGACTATGCTCATACAAAAGAGTGTTAAGATGTTGCATGTACTTTGTTTTTATATATTAATGGACTTATTTTTATGTTTTAGCCTGTCATTCTGATTGAAAATAGCACAGCTCACAATTCCAAGGGTCCAATCAGATGGAAAATTGAACATGTTTTGCCTCCATTCACAAAATGTCATCTGTCTGTGAGCTGTTTGCCTTTTAGTAATTACCGGTACTGGAGTGACTGGAGCGAAAATGTCTCGTTTACCTCACCGGATGGACGTAGGTGCAAATTGTTGTATACTCTTGTCTTTGACTGAGACTCATTGAAATTTCATAATTATAGTCTCTCAGGAACAAGTGCTGTTAGTGGTATCTGAGAAATTCGGTCATGTTCTGAAGATGAGGAGCAGTCCGTTGAGCCCTTGGACCTTGAAAAGTTGTGAGATGGATGTTGAGGCCAGTTAGTGTTAGTGTGCAAAGGCTTCTTGTCTGATTCTCCTCCTATTTGACAATCTACTGTTTGTGTGTTGTGATGAGCTCCTCACTTCAATTCTGCTGGACTTGTCAGATTCTAAAAACTCCAGTGTCTGAAAGTTATGTGGCAACCCAGGTCGAGTGGGTTGATTGAATTGACTGGGTTTGGCGTTGTGTATCTATGAAAGCTTTGTCGTGTGCCATGCATATCTACGTCATAACCGATTTGAGGTATGCTTCTGACTAGAACTAAGGGCATCTTTGTCTATGCATACAAGCAACATAAACGACACACGTGTGTAGATATAACACCTCTATTTATTAAACAAGAGTCATCAATCAATTGTTCTACAACATGTACCAAGTCCACTAAAATGTCACTACAACTAGCTTTAGACCAACGACTTACACAAACACAATTTAACTATGCTCTTACACAACAGAATTTAAGAAGAAATATGGCCATTAGCTGCTAAACAAAAGGCATTTGAACGATCTCTCTGACATCAAGTCTCCAGTGATGTAGTCTGGCAGACACTACTGAAAGAGCTCTAGCTATAGTGGTCATCTTAGTGGCAGGTAAATATATGTATGCCATGATACACCAAAGTTGCGTACTCTATGCTGCTCAACAGAAAATTCAGATGAGACTATTGCAGAGAAGGTTGCCATACATAAAATCCAAAAATACGTGAATCATTGTTCAGACCTTCTGTCTCAATCAATCAATTCTTTTTATTGTTCACTGACAAAACACAGCATACAAACACGGAAATTATAGTGTTAATTAATCATGCAGTGAGCAAAGGAAACCCCAAAAGAGCGAACCATTCCGCTAACAGAGGCCACCCAATTTCAACATTAAATTAACATAGAAGTAAGTCAAAGTTTTTTTCCCACTTACCATATAGAAGCAACGAACATAATCATCATTTCGTAACAAGTAATATCGCAACAGCAAATAACTTTATCTAACCGTTCAATAAGAACGTTTTTAGGTTATTTTTAAACTGGTGTAATGATGACATTTTTTATTAGTTAGGTGGGTAGGTAGCATGTTCCAGAGGGACGGACCATATATTCTTATGCTGTGCTGCCTAATCGTAGTATGTACTCTAATTTGGTGATACTTATTAGAGGCACGCGTCTGATGGTCATGGATCTATAGGTTCCTATAAAACCATCGATTGAAACCACTTGGTAATAAGAATCTGTGAGCCATGTACATAAACACTCCTACTTGAAGTTTATTAATTCTTTCTATTGTCAATATCCCCAGACTAGTGAATAAGCTCTTAGCGTGGGCTCTGTAAGAAACATTACTTATAATGCGCACAATGCGTTTGTGCAAAATATCCAAACAAGTCAATCTAATATGATATGTGGAAGCCCAGATAAGGTTGCAGTATGACAGATACAGATAGATTAAGGAATAATATAACGTAAGGAGTATGTTTTTAGACAGAAGGTGTCGGATGCGGGAAACTAAACCAGTATCCTCGTCCGAGGAGTCAGTCACTGTGTAAGGACCTTGAGCAAGTCCTTTGCGCACAATTACTCTGCAGTACAACTGCAATTGTGCTGTCAAGGCGTGTGTGCACTTCTGAGCAAAAAATGTTGGAAGAAGGGCGGTATCAAATTTCGATGATAATAATAGTAATAATAATAATAATAAAGGTGATAGAAACAAGATTTACAAAGCTTGTTATATGAGTTCGAAATGTGAGCTTGCTCTCTAGGTTAATGCCAAATGTTTTGGCAGTGTCTGATAGTGGCGCAGCAGTGCGGTTGATGCTAGAAGGCAAAGGGAAAGAACACAGGCGTTGGCATGAACCGAACAGAATTGTCTCAAACTTGTATGGGTTTAAGGCCAAACCATTGAAACAGAACCATGCATATATAGACAAGTGGCACTCTTCAAGTTTTACTTTACCAGAGTGATCAGTGTGCAAGGAAAGAATATGGAGCTGCATACTGTTGTAATTGGATTCCAGAGTAATGTAATGTAATGAGACATTTATATAGCACCTCCTTAGATTTCTACTCAGATTTCTGCTGATTTTCAAACCAGTTAAAATAGTTGAATCAATTCAAACTTCAGGCATCAAATGCATCTCCACTGCAAATTCTTAAGTATAAATTTCAGTATTTGGTACAGTTTTGAAATGTGAAGTTGGGGTGCATCTTGTTTATTAGTCAGGGCCAAATCACAGGACTTGTGCCTGATCTTTATTAATATACATTTTCCCAACAACAGTGTTAGTGATTCTTTGTATTAGACAAATTATTTATGTAGCATATATTTATATATGAATGTTGAATTAATTAAACATTCATGTTAAAATGATACATTTTCGCTTGATGCATTTTCCTAAAATGATTCTTTGTGGTATCCTGTATATATGTAGCAAAATTCATGCTTTTAGCTTTTGTTTTAAAAAATTAATTCTTCTACATCTGCAGGGCATCTTGTTATGCACTGCAATGCAATAATTATGTCTGTTTCCATGTTCCTTATAGTTCCACTGGTTGGTCCTCAGCTGTGTTGTTTTGAGATTGAACCCAAAGATCTAAAACAACGGAAAATTAAAGTTTACTACAAGGTATTCAATGTCCATGCATTCTTCGTTCCTCTTAGTTATTGATTTTGACTTTTTGTTATTTTAATTAGAAATTTAAGTAGTGCCATTCTAGAAAAAAACTAAGCCAGAGGTGCTCTGTGTGCTAGCTTACATGATGTCAAATGTCACTAACTGCAATTTCATCAGTAAGCAAAGCAATGCGTAGAAACTAGAAGGGTGACCAGGTCCACGCATACATTTGGAGCATGGCCAAGATTCCTATCGATAGTCAGTCGATGGCTTCATGAGTTAAGAGTCTGCATTGCTAGTGTGGTAGTAGTGTCCACTGTCCACCCACTCGATAACGCCATCACCCAGCATTCCATCACTGACTGCACATCTGTCAGTTGATAGCGTTTTGGGTTAGTAAGTTTGTTGAAGGAGGTGTGTGCAGCACCATTTGGGCTGGGTAGGGGATTTTGGGGGATGTTTGGATGAACTGAAGCCTGTTGAGCTCCATTATATGGAATATCTACAAGATTGAAGTAGAAAAGACAAGAACAGGCTATGGCATGTTGCATGATATCTGTTAAGGTGTCACCTGATACAACATATTGCCATATCATGGTAGAAACAAGATTTGGAAAGGTTTTGTTATGCAGGGTTGAAATGTGAGGTTACTGTACACAATAATACAGATAATAACGTTATGACGTAACACCAGTCAGTCGATGGATTAACATCTGTTAGATTTAGAAGTATTAAGAAGTAACACGAGCTCGTTAGAACGTGATTATTATACCGTTCGTTTTCTCTCGATATCTAGACCTGGAATATCTATTTATTTTCTGGCTTTTTGTTTGGAATTTGGCAGGATTGTAAGTTAAAATGTTTGAATTGTAAAACTGGAAAGCGAAATTAATAAATCTATGATCCACAACAGTTTATCAGTTAACATCATGAGACATCACAATGCGTGTTGCTTAGTAACGAATGAAGATGCTGACTCATTTGTCGTTTAAACGTGAAGTTGTTTACATCCAATATTCAAGATTATTTCTCTTACTCCTGGGCACAACCTAAACTGCGACCGGTTATGGGCTAACCTGAAAACCTAGAACGGCGGGCAGCAGCGCGGTTCGTATCAGTAGCTGCCGGATGAGGAGCACAATGCACCCAACGGCAGCCACCGAGCTTATGATTTGGCGCATACCGGGTCCAACCTGGCACAGCGGTAAATCAACTGCGAAACCAGCAAGAGAATGGGATACTCAGCTGGTCACACCCTCCCCCACAGAACATGAATGGAACAGAATATAGAAACTATACTGGCTCGGACGTTGCCCAGGATAAAAAGGCCCGCGCTATCCCCCGTGAGAGTCAGGATGGATGCCGACAAGTGTGCTACTGACTCATCATCATCGTCGTCGTCGTCATTATCATCATCATCGACACCATGGACAAAATCACCATTAGAAAACAAAAGAAAGGAAAAATCAATCCAGTTAAACAGTAGACACAGGATTAAAATAGGACAATGGAATGTGAGAGGGTTGAACTTGATCGGGAAATTATCGATACTTGGAAATGAACTCGAAAGATTAAACATCTCCATATGCGGGTTATCAGAAACCAAGTGGTCAGACAATGGCCACTTCAAGACGCTAGATGGACATACAGTGCTCTTCTCAGGTAAGACAAACAGGGAATGCCACGGAGTAGCCATCTGGATGAACAAGAGTGTTGCCTCTAGTCTAATATCTTACAATCCAGTGAGCAACAGAGTAATGACAGCCACAGTTTCATCTAGACCAAGAAACGTGACAGTTATACAATGCTATGCACCAACATCAGACAAGCCAGATGAAGAAATCAATCAATTCTACACAGAGTTAAATCAGGTTATTGCAGAGACCCTCAAACGAAACATATTACTGATTACAGGAGATTTCAATGCTAGAGTTGGTGAGGGTGCAATGGAAGCAGATGTTCTCGGAAAATATGGTCATGGAAAAACAACAGAGGACAAACTTTGGTGGATTTCTGCACACAACACAAGCTGGTTATCACCAATACGTTTTCTCGACTGCACAATAGACATAGATATACTTGGAGAAGCCCAGACAGAAACACCAGAACGCAGATCGACTACATCCTGATTAATAAACATTGGAAACAATCGATCAATAACGCCCGCACATGCCTCAGTGCAGATTGTGACTTGGACCACAATCTAGTAATACTGACAATGCATTTAAGATTAAAAAAGAAACGAACCATCAAACTTCTTCTTCTGGACTTGGAAAAACTCAGAAACAATCAGATAGAACAGCAATACCAAGTTGAAGTAACTAACAGATTCGAAGCACTTGAGGGAATTGCCGAATCACACACACCAGATGAACTATGGCAACAACTTAAAGAGATCACTCTGAGTGCCGCCAAAACAACACTACTGAAGAACTGCGACAAGCGAAAGAATTGGATCTGCAGTGACACCTTTGAATTAATAAAAAAGAAAAGAGAGGCAAAAACAAAGTCTCCACAAGAGTAAAAAATTCTATGAAATGAGGTACAATGGATGTTATGAAGAGACAAGCAGTCGGAATTGGAGACATTATGCAACGAGCTGGAGGAGAATGAAAGGAAAGGTAACACCATGCAGATCTGTTTTCCAAATGGTGAAGAAGCTCACTGGCTCGTTCAAGCCTCGAACCACAGCCATCAATGACAACAACAACAAGAAACTTGTTGAACCGGAAAAAGTAAATCAAAGATGGAAAGAATATTGCGAAGAACTCTACAACAATGAAAAAGAAGAAGACTTAAAATTCGAAATACAAGAAAAAGAACCACCGCCACTAAAAGAAGAGATAAAATGAGCCATATTGAAAGCAGCTATGCGGAAGTCACCAGGCCCAGATGGCGTAGCCGCTGAGCTGTTTAGATTTGGTGGAGAAGTGACTCTGACAAAACTACACGAGATATGTGTGGACGTATGGGACGCCGGGGATTGGCCAGAAGAATGGTCACAGTCAATTTTTATTCCACTGCCAAAGAAGGGAAATCTACTTCACTGTGGTAATCACAGAACAATTGCGCTAGTCTCGCATGCCAGTAAGATTTTGTTACGAGTGATACTGGAACGCATCCAGATCAAGCTGGAAACAGAGATCGCTGAAGAACAGGCTAGCTTTAGGCAAAGAAGAGGCACGCGAGATCAATTGTGAACTTAAGAATCATCTTGGAGAAAGCGAGAAAAAGGAATCATCCACTGTACCTCTGCTTCATTGACTTTACAAAAGCTTTTGACATGATTCGACACAATCAACTATGGATAACCATGATGGAAATGGGTTTCCCACTCCACCTCATTCAGCTATTGCGAAATCTCTACAAACAACAACAAGCTACTGTCAAGACAGACGGAATTATGTCGACATGGTTTAGTATTAAGAAAGGAGTCCGACAAGAATGTAATTTATCACCAAGCCTGTTTAACATTCTGGCACAGCAGGTAATACGAAAAGCACTACTAGGCTACCACTAGGGATTAATGTTACGATTGGAAGGAAGACTATTAATAACCTTAGATATGCTGATGACATCGTGCTACTGGCCACTTCACCAGAGGATTTACAGAAGTTGGTGCAACGTGTTGAGATAGAAGCAAAAGAATACAGTATGCTGATTAACGTAGCAAAGACAAAAGTAATGACAAATAACAATGACGCACTTTTGATCAAAGTGGACGGATACAAACTGGAACAAGTGGACTCATTTACATACTTGGGGAACAGAGTAACGAAGGACGGGGACTGCGCGAGTGAGGTAAAATCAAGATTAGCTATGGGAATGTCAGTCATGTTTAAGTTGGTAAGCATCTGGAAAAATAAATCAGTCAGTACTAAAACAAAACTGCGACTCATGAAGGCCTTGGCGTGGCCAGTAGCAACGTATGGTTGTGAGGCGTGGACAATAAAGTAAGAAGAAGAGAAATTCATACAAGCATTTGAGAACAAGTGCATGAGGAAACTACTCAGAATTCCATGGACAACAATGGTGACCACCGAACAAGTGTATCAAATGGCGAAAGTTGACAGCAAACTGTTGGGCCACATCAAATCCAGAAAACTGCAGTACTTCTGGCACATCGTGAGACAGCCTAAAGACAGTATTGAGAACAGTGTAATGTTGGGTATAGTGGAAGGAAGCCGAAGTCGTGGAAGACCCAGAATCTGCTGGATTGACAATGTCATGGCGTGGACTGGTTTAAGAGGCACAAGCTTAATGAACATCGTACGAGACAGAAAGCATTGGACATCACTTTCCCATTCAAAGGAGCGAGAAGCCACGATGACGATGTGACATGACATGTACACAGTTTATTTGCTAATGACTTATTTGGTTTATATTACAGAATCTAACTGCGAGAGAAGCACGGGGTGAAATTGTGTCATATTACGTTCTTCTTAACATTTTAACTTCTGGCTCTCAGATGAATTTCACTGGTGTCAAAGAAAAAATTGTTGGAGCAAACGAACTCTTTTTTCTTTTGGATGTCAACTCAGAGACAAGTTATACTTTGTCTGTCAGTCCTCAAACAAGGGCTGGTAGGAACCCAGCAGCTGTCTCCCTTATGCCTGTTCTTATTCGAGATGAAAGTGAGTTTAAATTCTGCAAACTGTTTCTTAACAAGCTGATCATGGTTTTTATTTATTAAGCTAAATCATCACGTTATTCAACCCAGCAATTCCATATGTAATGCAATGTGATGTAATTCACCATTTCTATAGTGCCCTTCAAGATCTCAGAGGCGCTCTCCTTCCTGGCCTATATCATGTTAAATGTCATGAACTACTGACATGCATCAGTTAGCAAAACTATGCGCAGTAAGCTGAAAAGAGCTACCTTTGGTGGGCCCACACACAAGCGTGGAACCGACCAGCGGATTCCTGTCAACAGCTGACATATGGCATGGATGTTCAGAGTCTCTTGGCCAAGTTGCATCGATAGGATAGAGTGAGTACTGTCAACAGCGCCCGCAATCAAGATGTCGATGAGTAGTCCATCTTTGGTGGAAGACAATGCGCGTCCAGATATTCGTCGAGGTTCAGGAGGATGTAGAAAGGGCTTTCATCATGTGTTGGTCGGTAGATTGAATAGCCATCCGTTTGATTCGGTCAAGGTGACTCCGACGTCCGTGTCAGGCGCCCTCCACTAAGGCTAAAACGCTCGGCTACAGGGGCGTACATGGTCCACGTGGCTGAGACTCGACCGCATACATCAGAAGGGATGGTATCATTTATTACCTTAGACCAGGTCTTTGAACAACTGTTGAAGCTCCGTGGATGGGAGTCAGTTGTTTGACCGGTCAATTCAGTGCAGGTCATGTTTCATGCTACTTGTAGTAAAATCTTGACAGTTTAAAAGTAACTTTGTTAATCAATGTATCTTTTGTTTTAGTTGGCTCAACTTGACATCATTGTCTGACTTTGTAATCTCGGTTTTTTTTCAACATACACATGGAAAATTTTTTAAACTAATTACAATATATCAACTCATCGGATTTTGCTCTATTTTTTAATTGAAATCACAAGAATGCTCATTATAATAATTTTGACACAATGAAGGAAGTAGTTAACAACAATCTAGTTAATGATATTTTAAAGCTTGTAGTATGAATTCAGTCAAATATTTTCCTGTGTCGAATCGTCTGGAACTGAATTGCTCCTGCCCTAAATTGTCTGTTGCCAAACTGTCTGATGCCGAATTGTCTGACACCAAATTGTCTGGTGCCGAATTGTCTGTTGCCGAATTGTCTGACACCAAATTGTCTGTTGCTAAATTGTCTGTTGCCAAATTGTCTGGTGCTGAATTGTCTGTTTCCGAATTTTTCTGGTGCCGAATTGTCTGAAACCAAATTGTCTGGTGCCAAACTGTATGTTAACATGTTGTCTGTTGCCAAATTGTCTGTTGCAACTCGCCACCAGACAGTTTGTCCGAATTGTCTGGCACCAAATTGCCTGTTGCCAAATTTTGTGTTGCTGAATTGTCCTTTTACCCATTGGTTAACCTTGTATAATATACTTGTATAAATATGACTACCATTTAGAAACCAACTTGTCATTTATTTTAGAGACCTAGCATTATTTATGGTTATGAGAAGCATTTATGAAATGCTTTATAAAACTGTCAAGATACATGCAGTGTAGTTATAACATATGTTTGATATCATTTGGTGCTGTTTGCAGTACTTCCTTTGCCACAAAATGTGACGGCCATCTGGTATGGTTCAGGGATTGTGACTGTTTCATGGCTGCCTCTGGAGGAGAAATCTGTCAGCTATACAGTCGTCTGGTGCAAAGGTTACAGTCAGTGTGAGGTTAGCTATGTTATATTAATTGCAAGGTCTAGTTTGAAATAGGTTGTGTTTTGAACTTGTCAACTGTGAGTTTAGGAGTTCACATTCTTGCCATAAAATGAAAAATATTCTGCTTTGTCTGCCCGACTCAACGGAACTATAACGAGTACACTGCCCATCGTTGGTGGGAAGAGGAGATGGCAAGGGAGGGAACTGGCAACCTCTCCTTATATGCTGAGAACATGAAGTCATTAACACTTCATATTCATGGTTATCTCTGGCCTCACTTTAAGATTTAAATGAACAACTATGAAATGTCATTTGTAGTGGAGCAAATAAATAGTTACTGATATTTTATAACATTGTCATGTAAACTTGTATAATGATTGGATGATGACGGATGACTTTTCATGAGTAATGTGCTGGGAGTAATTCGCTAAGATATGGTTGAATCACTTGATCGACGATGCCTTTCGTATTTATCAACTTGCTGCTGATATCCATGACAATTCTTGCCTGTAATGTGCATTCAGTGGATTAACTTGCAACCTCTCCTTATATGCTGAGAACATGAAGTCATTAACACTTCATATTCATGGTTATCTCTGGCCTCACTTTAAGATTTAAATGAACAACTATGAAATGTCATTTGTAGTGGAGCAAATAAATAGTTACTGATATTTTATAACATTGTCATGTAAACTTGTATAATGATTGGATGATGACGGATGACTTTTCATGAGTAATGTGCTGGGAGTAATTCGCTAAGATATGGTTGAATCACTTGATCGACGATGCCTTTCGTATTTATCAACTTGCTGCTGATATCCATGACAATTCTTGCCTGTAATGTGCATTCAGTGGATTAACTGAACCTTGGATTACTCCCTATCACTATTCTAAACTTTTTAACTGCATAATTATCTGATGGCTATTCATTCACCAGTTTCCAAAATCATGATTAATATTTCACCCTTTTGCTTGAAGTGGAACTATCTTGCTGATCTGTCATCTGTCTTCACCCTATTACATTATCACACCTTAAAATCATCTTAGTTAATAATCTACTACATCTACTGACCTCCGGCATCGTCATCTTATGCTGCTGCTCTATTAACCTTGGTGCATTTAATTTCGACTAGGGCTGGTAACGATAAATTTTATTTACAAGTTAACTTTTGAAAAATGAATTATTAATTATTAGTTAATTTTGATTAAATCACACAAAATTTTATGGTCGCATTTGTCAGACATATAAATGACATTTCAATTAAAATTCTCAGTTACTGAATTAGTTGTTTACGTTGTAGAAGCGCTTTGATTGGAAGATCACTTCTGATAGCAGTTATAACATTCAACTTCCTTCTGATGAGACTCATCTCAGTTACCGTTTTGGAATTGTAGTTTCACGTGTTGGAGGTGGAAGTAGTGGCATTAAGTGGCTTGATTGCATCTACAACATCAGTGCAGGTCATTAGGTCATATTCATATTCGCTGCTCATAACTGAGGCGTTGAGCACCAGAGTGGCCTAATAGACGCAGTTTATCCAGGAGGTTAGCCACTCTTGTGCTCAACGCCTCATTTACTTGTAAATAATGAAGCTCATATACCAGCTCTTACAATATTAGATTTTTGTAAATATTCAAGAAATGTGCTGTATTGTGCCCTGAATTTTCAAGCCTGTGTTACAGACTGATCTTCTGGAGACTGATGTGATTATGACTTGGTTTTTGTGCAACATTAGTTGGTGCGTTGTGCATTAGATACGAGTGTGATGAAAGTTAGACATAGTTTCAGATGTAGTTGAAGATTATTCTTAATTGATGAATTAGCAATTGGACTGAATCCAAGTTGATGTTTAGGTGAAGAACACCGTGTTATTCAAAATTTGGTTATTTCTTACAAGACACGACTGAGATATACGCAACATATGTCTAATATATATGTATGTATATATATATATATATATATATCTTTACCTCTTTACCAGTATAGATGTCAAACTGCATCCAAGTAGATGTAGAGTTATGTGTCATATTTTATATGATGTGTTGATCCTTTTTTTCTTTTCAGTGCTGTTTGTTTACTATTACGCAGATCATTTAAGATGTGCATTTTGTGTGAGCTGGTTTCACAGGAATTCATTTTATGAAATTTCTAGATATGTGGAAATTTAAGCTCATAGTTTTAATGCTCAATGCTAGTTGTATGACGACATATATTTGGTCCTTTTGTGTGTTGTTCTTAGGTGCATCAGCTCCCAGTGTGTATCTGTTTAATAAAACTAGCAGTGCCGTGTCTCTTCACTTTAGTGAACCAAAATGTGGGGGAGGAAACAATGGATACATCTATGAATACCAGGTCTATTTCATGAAAGGTGAGCCAAAACCCAGGATCATCAGGAATTCTTTCCATAATATGAAACATTTGTGCTATGATGGGGAACAACAAGATCCTCTTTAGGCACCAAAATACTCAGAGGTGCTCCCAGCCCAGCTACGGCTGAAAGAAATGACTTTAACGGTTTACAAAAGGTAAATAGCTCATTGTAAGGGGAAGTCACAGGGCAACTGGGAGCCCCTTCCAGGTGGATGGGGGACCACTAAGAAAGCTTGAATCAGCATTAGCAACAAGTGCACTCTAGAGACCAGAAGCTCAACCTTAGCGGAGGAGTGCAAACCTCTATGCAAAGGAAGGTCAGTGGAGTTGCTCTTGTCTTAAGCTATGCAGAAATGATTCACTGGATTTGGTATCATGTTGTTGAGCACACTCTTCTCAGTTCGATGGACCAATGAGCAGCGATCACTATGCTGATTGCAGCAGTGATGCTAATAGCGGTGCTTGTCCTCCCATTCCATGTTGGCAGCATCTGTAGTACTCTTTGCCTAGGCGCATGACGGCTGCTTTAATCTCAGCATTCTGTTGCTAAAATTTTTACTTTTTTGAACTCATCAACCATTTCACAAGCAGACAAGCGTTTTGCCATATAAAGTCGTCATACAAATTTCAGCAACTGACTATGAAATCCACAAGAAGACACGCATAACATACATGCGCTTAAGAAAGTACTGTGTGCACTGCATGTGGTTGCCTGTTAGGTACCAAGCAAGTGAATAAGTATGTTGTGGGGCCATAACCTGTGTTGGAGCAAGAACCTAATATTCCTATTCATAATCTTCGTCTTGGTGAACTATGAAACAAGTGGCTAAAGCTTGTGAAACATGGAACCAGCAATCTTCCTTTAGTGCCTTTTCCTATCTTTTCCTTGTCTCTGACGTCTGGACGACAGGTTTGATGTCAGACCTGCCACTCGGGAGGTAGGGCACCTCCCGAGTGGCAGATCTGACATCAAACCATAATATAATGATAGTAAAGCATGAGAGTATTACAATTTAGGATTAACATTGAAGTGCTCAATGTTTTACTGATTGCATTCCATCATTTGATGAGTTATTGTATTGTTGCTGCTACTCATCGTTAATGGCATTGTGTAACTTAAAACTTTAGAGACAAACTCTATTACTTCCCAGTAGTCACTTCTAATATGGTCTCAGAAAAATTGTTGATGAATGATGTCTAATAAGACCATAAAAGACAGCAAGAAACTGCTTTGGATAATGTTTCCTGTGACTGGTTTTGCTTCTGATGGTGGTATGTACTGTTTAAGAAATTAACTCTTCAAGCTCATTCTGCCAATATTTCACTGAAAGATGGATTTGTCTTAGATGAGGAGAATGTATCAATCATCGAAACTCTGCATCGACTGAAAAGTGCAAAATGGAAAATACTTATAGATCACTTGGAGCCAAATTCGAATTACAGTTTTAATGTTGTGGCTCTGACATACAATGGTCCATCAGAAAGGATGGTCATGAATGAAACAACAGCACGGTCGGAGAAACTGACGAAAGTGCAGCAGGGTTTTATGGTAGTTGGTGCTGTGCTTGCCGTGGTTTTTATTCCATTTGGTATCTACTTCTGCTACAGGTGAGTCCATGTCAATCTCTGAGAGATGTGTTTTAGTGAGAAATATTTTCTATGATAATAATTACTAATAACTTCTATGAAACTTAAATTTACTGTGTAAAGCATGAACTAATGGCACTTCAAAATGAAGCTAAAATCTGGTCTGTTTCCAAGTCATTTAATTTAAAATCTGATCTCCTCCTATTGCAGTTTGACTACTAATCGCAGTAGATTTGAATGGACAATTTCAACTGATCGTACAAATGCATTATGTCTGCCTTCAACTGCTTTGTTTATTTTAGGAGTATCTTGACAAAATTGTTTACTGTCTGCTCCGAACTGTCTGTGCCGAACTGTCCTGCTCCGAGTTACCTGGTCATCCATTTACTAATTGTAGACAAAAGAGAACCATTTTTAAAAAAATCATTAATGTGATTAAATCATTTAGTCCGTGAACTAATTTAAAGGCAGACAGAGAGTGATTGAAAAATGTGTGAGACCATACCTTCATTGCTCCTCATGATACAAAAACTAACTGCTCATTGGTGCCAATCACAAAATTTATTTGACTCTTTGGTTTTCTGCAGTCTACAACTCCACATATTTGCTACCATCATCATCTTAGAAAGTGAATATTCTAAACATTTTTCACACTCTGCCACCAACTCCTCCCCCTCCTTTAGACAGTCTTAAGTACTGGTATAGTGGAATTTATGGTGGAGTTAAAAGCAATGCAGTAGCAGCTAAGGTTTCTAAGTCAAAGGCAGATGATATATCATAGAGACAAAACATTTTAGAGAACAAATACCTATGAAAGCATTGTTCAAAGGAAATTCTCAGAATTTCGGTTGGGAAGTTTTGAGTTAAATTTTTATGTTGTAGATATAATAAGAATCAGTTCTTGAAATTCATGAAATGGTTGAACATGGACATAACCATCCCTAAGCAACAGACTGTAAGATTCTATATTACATAAATTATTCTTATAAGCAGTAGTTTGAATTTCATAAAAACTGTACTTATCTTTTTGTTATTAAATTTAATGTTGTAGAACTGCAACTGTTTCTTGAACTGCAGGGCTGTTAACATACTGGAAAAAAGTATTGCAGTACCAATACTTCATCATAAAAAGTGTTGCATAACCAATACCTTTTCTTAAAAATATTACAATAGCAATACCAATACTTTCGCCAATACTTTTCGACGAGCAAGTTTCCTGTTTATTCGCGCAAAACATGTGCTAAAGAAAAAGGAGCATAATTACAATGTTAATTTTACATTAAAAAATCAGTATAATTACAATTATTATTTTCACATAATAAAAATCAGTATCATTACAATAGTCATTCTTACATAAAAAATCAGAATAATTACAATTATTAATTTTACATACATGCATTATGAAGGTGCCACAATCTAACATTTTACATACGTAGAAAAACCGTCATTTCAAAATGTGTACTACTCAAGCGTGCTACACGGTGGCCTATCGGTAATACACCTGTTGGCGGAACATGCGGTTGCAGGTTTGACTCCGTGTAACGACCCTGGGAAAGTTGTTTGCGCTCACGTGCCTCTGTCACCAAGCAGTAAGCAGTAACAGCAAGTCCTGTGATGTCACTTGTCCCGTGTCCAGGACCTTGGGAATTGGGATTCGTCCATTACCGGCTCAAGGGCCTAGGAAAAGGAGATGAGCACCTCTCCAACGTTCCGTATGGAATATGAGCTCACTTTACTACTCAAGGATGTGAGTAGAGGGGAAAATACCATATATATCCGGTCGTTTCCCCATTTATAGATTCTTTCAATTCACACCATAGATTGTAGATTGCAACAAGAGACAATTTTCTGAGCATGACCATTTCTTGATCGTGAATATTTCAAGTGGAAGAGAAATATTATAATTTTTTATTACGGTGATGAAAAAGTATTGGAATCGTGCATCGATGCCTGGCTAAAAAAAGTATCGCGATACACACGCAATACCGACCAAATAAAATTATCACGATACATGCTGCGATACTGCAAAAAAAGATCGCTGATACCAAAGTATCGCGATACTTTATTGCGATATTAACAGTCCTGTTGAACTGTAGTCATCCACCACTGCTGCCACCACCAATAACAGAAATTTTGAAAAGCACATACAGAAGTTTTATTTGATTGTATTATAATTTTATATTAAACATTTTGCTAGTTGGACAACAGAGAACCTGCTGATGGTGGACATCTTTCATCCTCTTATACTTCTCTGACAAAAAATCAGGTACCATTACTACTGAGCTACAACACACAACATTCAGAACAGATGAAGGTATGCAACAGTGACCTTTTCTGCTTAGAAATTAAGCCCTTTGTGCACTTACTTATGGACTAGATTATCAGACATGTAGAAAATGAACACTAGCCAGCCAGAAATCGCGCATATGAAGCAGTCTTAAATCTAGACCAGAATAGTGCCCAAAGACTTGAGGCCGTTGGAAAACGGTGTGCATGGAGTGGATGTAAATGATGGTCTAGCTGGTCCGAGACATAAGTGGACGAGATCAAACTTAAATTGACTTGGTAAAACCCAGCATCAATGGTTCACGAGATTATGGTGCAAACGCAAAAGTATTTATAGGCAAATTGCAGACTCTACTTCGCAATGCAGTTTATTTTGCTCATTATTTTATTTAGCAGACGATTTTGAGACACATAAATGTCACTGTAATCACAATTTTACTATCCCGAAAAATTAATGTATAGGTAAAGGTTGCTCAACTATTATTTAACTTGAATGTAAGAAAGTTTAACTTTACCTTTGTAAGCTAATGGCCGCATGTTGAGCATTGCAGTGTGTCAACAAGTGTGAAAACTATCAATTAAACGATGTTTACTATTTTTATTATTTTGTGATGGCAAAAATGAAGAACATACTTAAGTTCATGCTCCGACAATAGCAGAGTGAACTACGGTCTCCTGAAACTCTCTTTGACATCTTAAACTTCGTCACAGTGGACAACTCGAGACGGCTGCCATGTTATTTGTCCTTGCTAAGCATTTCGCTATGTCCGACTATCCAACTTGCGCCTACCTGCCAGGTGGCCTAGCGCTAGTCTGGCTTAAAATGAACTAAGAGAACTAAGACGTCTTCATGCAAATCAATCTAGTTCTCTAGTGGGACTTAGAGCCAATTCTAGTCCAGCCTAGCATTTATACACAAAGCCCCAGAGGATGCATAAAAGACCAAAAGATCCTTGTAGCCCACAGCTAGATTGCTGGTGCTCAATGCATTCACAGGGTGAATGAAGCCTCAGTTTAGTCTGATTCTCTGCAGTGGAATTACAGTAGTGGTCGTCGTCCTCCCACTTCATGTTGGCAGCATCTGTATTGCAGTTTGCCTGTTCACGTGACGGCTGCCTTAATCTCAATGTTCAACCACTAAAATTTTGAAATGTATGGATTGAACTCTGCCAGCCGACAGATTCGACTTTCGAAGGAGATTCTGTTGAGGCATGATCTTATTCTGCTTCTTATTAATTAAAAACTGATGTTGTTTTCTGCATCATATAGACTGTCCCAGCTTGTCTCTAATTGCATTGCTTGTCTCTAATGCACATAACCTAATACCTTACTTGCAGAATTCCTCACACATCAAGGATGAGAAACAGGGAGTCTTGACAGCTGCCAGAGGTCTGCATTTCATTGCTTTTCTTTTCTTTTGTTTCACTTTGTTTAAGTTTTATTTCAGAAATGCTACTCAAAGCAAATCAGTTTGGCCCAGTTTGTAATGCATTTTACTCATTATTTAAAAACTTATGAGCTCCAGCCTGCTGAATGGACTATGATTGTGTTCTTTTTATCTTAATTTGACAAAACTTGCTTTAAGCTTGGAGTCGGACCAAATGTGAGGCCTTGACCCAACTGAGTCAGCCAATTTCTGATCGATTGCATTGAAGCCTGGACGTCATCTAACCCTGCAGTTCCCAACCTTCTTTTCTTGAGAGTAAACTTGTCAGAGAAAATTATTTAACAATATTTGGTATACTACTGTTATAAATATGGCATTTCAATACCTGCAATTATTGGATTATTTCTGCACGAAATATTTATTTTGAATTTTTTTGAACTACTCAAGCGTGCTACACGGTGGCCGGTACACATACCACCGCTTGAAAACCGCTGGTCTAACCAACTGCAGTACTTAACGCTGCTAAAACCCAGTTCATGGCTGTGCTTGCAGCAATGCAGCTGCCTTCCTATTTTACCTTCTCCTCTGCCGCTTATGACCTTGGCATCAACTAGCACCAAGAGCTTTCCTTTGCTCCCAATATAAACCTCCTTAACCGAGACAGCTATTACCAATTGCGCCAGTCTGTCAACCACTCATTCACTGCTGCTGCTGTCTCTACCTATATTCATTCCATTCCATTACAACTAGACTTGATTACTGTTACTCGCTCTTTGTTGGCCTCCTTACTGATCGTATGCGGTGCTTGCATTCGGCTGCCCGCCTTATCGGCAATAAAACTGAAAAAAAGATTTACTTAGAAGTGTGTGTGTGCATCTGTGGGAATGGTGATGTGCTGGTTGTTGCTGATAGCTGATCTTAGGGACTGGTTAATTGCCACATTTATCTATATATGTACCAGTATATCTGCCTGTCATTATAAGCTGATGACGGTCATTCATTACACATTGTTAGCATTGCTATAGAAAAAGGGATGACTGACTTTGAAAAGACAGTTTGTCATGTACCTGTTTGGTTTGTCTGAGTTTAAAAACATGTGACCAATTGACTGTCTACTGTTAGGAATATTTCCTGTGGTGCAAGACGCACGACCTGTGACTGAGGGAGATTCTGTTCATTTGCTTCTGACTGTCAAGAATTTGAGTGGGCCAAATGAAGAATTAACGGTTATTTCTGAAGACAGTGGCAACTCCATTGCCTCAAATCCTAAATTGGATCAATCTAGGATCATATTGGTGAACAGAAGCACGAGCTCTGCACGGCTACCAAGTTCTTCTGCCTCAGAAAAATCTATCAGTGACCAACCAGCGTGCAAGAAATATATTCCTAAAGACACCAAGTCTGTTGTGTCGCAGAACTTGCAATCAAATGTTTTGTTGATTCAGCAGCCAGAACATTTTTTGTCAAGCAACAATCATGAAGTCAGCTCTTCATCAATGCCTAGTGCCCAAGCTGTGAAACACAATAGCTCATCACTGGCACATGAAGACAGAATTAGCAGTACTATTGACCATTCACCTGGAAATGCAACTGGTTGTGTAAGTGACGATACAACTTTCTGTGGAATTGACCATGACACTGATAGTGCAGAGCAGCCAAGGCCTATGAATAGAAGATTATTGGCTTCAACCACAGAGACACAAAATGAACAACAGATGACTGGAGATGCCTTTATTCCTCAAAATACTATGCATACTTTAGATGCTGGTACGTTGGGAAGTGCTGCTACCTCATTGTCATATCACCACTTAGATGAATCTGATGAAGTGGAAGACTATTCAAATGTAAGGATTGCCGATCCTTCAGGGCATATCGAATCGTCTGCTGAAATCTTTGAAGATGGTTATTCACTTGCCCGGCCTCCAGCTGCAGGTGATGAATTTACAGAAGAAGAAAGTGACAATGACTATTCCAATGCTACATTGTCGGCTGATGTGCATGATCAGTTGGTTACAACTGAGGCTCATCCAGTGCTTCAATCTCTGATGGACAATGGCAGTCATGATGAAAGTGCAGAGGAAGAGGAAGAAGATAATGACAATAATTACAGTGACAACTATTCCAGAGCTTCTATTTTTAGAAGACGGCATTGATATTTTAACATCTGTGAGCTCAATATTGCACTAGGAATTTGTAACATGCCTTATTCTGCAAAATCAATCTATGACATTCTTGGTTAGGCTAAGCAATTTTTGTATTGTTGAGCTGACGTAGAAATTTAAGTATCAGTGAATCAAACCTGTTATCTGGGTACTGGGTAGAATCACAACCACACAGTAGCAGAGTGCCTTAATCTACAATGCTGTAGTAGTAATCAAAGACATGTACAAATTTTGTAGAGCTTTGTATGGTCATGACCCTATCCTTTCACTTAAATATTCGTTGGTGATGTCACTTACTAGAGATAGTGATGCTATTCTGTGAATAATAGTCACCATCAGGTGACCTTGAAATTTGCACATCGAGATTTAACATCAGTTTAACCCTCTCACCTAGAGAAACCAGTTTATCGGTTCATGCATCCGTTACTAATGTTTTTGCGATTTATCGATTTTGCCGCCCATGATGCCTGGGAGCTCAATATTGCACTGGGAATTCAGAGGCAAAAGGGTTAATAGCTGTTATGTCCATATTTTCAGCTCATGACAGAGCACCTTGTCCTGTAAGTTCGTTGAACTCAAGTGATCGTCATGATCTACCTTCTCCACTTCTTTCTTTCTGAAGTCACATCCCGTAACTCCTCCAGGTTCATTCCAGTTTTTTCGTGTATCTTATCCAGCCATTTTTTTCTTGGACACCCTCTTTTCTTCCTTCCTTCTCCACACGCCAGCATCATTTCCTTCTCCAGTCTATCTGATCGCATAACATGTCCAAAGAACCCCAGCTTCCTTCTCAATGCTGTTTGTTGCAATGTTTCATCATTCCCAACTCCAATCTCCCTGTGCACCTCTTTGTTTGTCTTTTTCTCCATCCATGATATTCACTGCATCTTCCTCCATATCCACATTTCACATGCGTTGATCTATTTCTCTATATTCTTTGTCATTGTCCATGTTTCGCAGCCATATAGTACTGTAGGGAAGATCATTGCCCTTACTAGCCTTTTTTGTGTCTGTCCTTTAGTGTCCTTTAGTGTTTGTCCTTCCATATCTTTTCTAATTCACTCATTGCAGCTTTCACATTGCGTCATCCCCCGCTTTTATCAGTTCTATGGGTATTCCATCCTGTTGCCTTGTTGTCCTTCAGTTGTTTTATTGCCCATTCCACCTCTGCTTCCATAACCTCCGGTTCCTTTTCATATTCTGTTACATCGTTTTGATCTTTACTTACTCTCCACTTTGCTGTACAGCTCCTTTGTGTAGTCCTTCCTTCTTTTTTTCATCCCCTCTTTATCACCAATTACGTTTTCATCTCCTGACTTCAGTGAGCCCATTCTAGGTGTAAATTTTTGCATTAGTGCCCTCACTTTTGAGAACATTTCTTTCATGACAGAGCAGTACAAATTAAATCTTTTAGTTCAATATTCCCAGACAGCCATCTGCTCCTTTCTTGCCCTGGAAATTGGGGTTATCCTGTGGCATCTGCATACTGTTGGCTTCAAAGTATGTCTTCAGCTCAGGTGAATCTTGTGCAATATGATGGGCCTTGACCTAATCACCAGTCCCCCTAGGCATAAGGGGTGCCATACAGCATAAGCTGTATGAACATACCTGTTATAATTAGCAAGGAATGGTTGCTAATCAGAGAATCAAGGTGGGAAATTGCTTGTGCTCCATACACTGTATCTGTCTTTGTGGATATTTTGTTTGTTGGATGTTGACCTGTTACAGCTTTGTTTTTTGCATCATGCAAGAAGTTACAAATTAATAGTAATTGTTTGCACTAAGTTACTTTGATTGTGAATTTTTTACAGTTTAAATCTGTCTAGTATGTGTTGTAAGTTTTGATAATTGCTATACAATGACAACATATTTGATGTTCGACATGGAGTTAAGGCCAAGACTTAAAACGCAAGTTTAAGATATGAAAGGGCTCCATAAATTGCAGCTGAAATAAAAACAGTAACTATATTTCTATCAGTGATGAGAGTAAAAATAATGGACTGAAAGTTAAACATTTGGAAATTAACATCCAAAAGTAAACTGAAGACACTGAAAGAGAGCCAAAAATGAGGAATCAGAATTGATTTTTTATATTTTGTTCTATTGATAATTATAATCTATTTGTATCTAATATTGTATCATATCATTACGAGTTATATAGCGCCTCTCACAGAATAACTATTTAGAGGCGCTCTCAGCATGGAAATTCTCAAATTTTGGGTTTGATAGTTTTTCATAATGGTTAATCGCCATAAACAATTTCAACAACAATCGGCGATGGTGATACACAATGACCATGTTAATTTTATGTGGAATGTCTCAATAATAATAAGATTTGTATAGTGCCGCAGTACGGCCTGTGCAAGGGCACTGTACATGAACTGGATCCAAATAGAGACAGAACGGTCCCCAAACAGCATAGAATACCTTAAGTTTTTCTATAAGGAGAATATGCTTCTCCAGAGCCCAAGTTCAAAGCAGTTCATTGGTGGGTTTAGAGTATCCTTAAGATATAACAAAGGGTGTTCGGCAGTTTACACTATTGGACCCAACCCCAAAGTCTAGGCCAGAAAGATGTTACAATAAATTTGAGTGTAGTTTGAGTATCCCTTGTACAGTACAGGCTGCTGCATTTTTGTGTCAGGCTCTTAGGCCTACTACATAATTAATAACAAGAATAAAATGCGACTAAAATTCTAACCTCAAAGGCTGGTCTGAAGGCTTAACCATTATATTTATCCTACATAAACTTTAATATATCGGAGTTACATTATAACAGACTGTTTAGTGACTGGTGGTAACATCAATGTACATCAATGACACTTTAAGAGAACTGGATCTCTGCACGATTTATTTGTTAAAGACTTACATCACTTAGTTCTGTTGCATTTTCAAAAACAGAAATGAAGAATACAATTTACGACAGTCCTATTGCGACCTTTGCAAACCAAGTTATTAATTAAATGTACATCTTTTAGTTTAACTGTCAGTATTGTGATACAAACTGCTTTACCAGGCCAGGCCAATAAAGTCAAAAAAATTAGTAACAATCAGAAGAATAAGTATGATGCTCTTCGGATCAGTTTTCTTCTGAAATGAAAATTCACTCCTGCTGCAGTCCGTCTTACATGAAGTCGTCCGAGTCATAACCAGTGTCCTGCAAAAGCAAGGCACATCATTAATAGTTTAAACAGAAATATTGAAGTAATAACTGCTACAGAGACACTGCGGGATTTAATTCCATATCGTATCTTTAGATTTATATAGCGCATCTCACAAAATAACTATTCAGCATGGAAACCCAGGAGGAAAGGAAATGCATTTAAAGAACAAGAAGCAGATAGAGAGAAACCATATTATTAGACTAGTCTTTAGTGAGGTAGGAAGGTCATCCCAAGTAGATTGACCCACAACAGCAAACCCCCGGGGTTGGGCCAAGGCAGTTGTAGTAGTCCTAGTAACAATAATATCAAGACAATCAACAGAGCATAAGGAACGAGATGAAGTTGCAGATAACGGCTTTTGCAAATAGTCAGAGAGATATCTCGGGGCACTGCTGGGCTTTGAAAACTAGAAAGAGGATAAGCACAAAGAAGGAAGCCAGTGCAAGACTTCAAGCATATATCAATCAATCAAAGAAATTTGATATAGTACCTCTTCAAGAAATCTACTCAGAGGCATTCTCTACACTGGCCTATATCCTGCCGAATGTCATTGTGAATGAATGAAATAGATCAGTCAGCAAAACAATGCATAGCAAGCTGAGAAGAGTCACCAGTGGTGGGCCCACGCACAAGCGTGGAACCAAACAACACATTCCCGTTGACAGCTGACAGATGGCATGAATGTTCAGGGTCTCTGTTGCATCTGTAGGATAGAGCAATGACTGTCGACAGCAGTCGCAATCATGGTGACAATGTCGATGAGTAGTCCCTCACTGATGGAAGATCATGCACGTCCGGATATTCGTTGATGCATGAGGAAAACGCAGAAAAGGCATTCGTCATATGTACAAAGCGAGGGAGTCGGACTATGAGCCTGAAGTATTTAAGACCGATTGAAGGGGAGAAAGACCCATAAGAAGTGAGTTGCAGTAGTCTACTAAGGCAGGAACTGACAAACGCACGAACAATGTCAATTACACAATAATTGTAATGGAGAATGTACACAGCACCACTTAAAAACAGTAATCAGAGAGAGAGAGAGAGACGAATCGTCTGAGGACTCTGAGTTGCCTCAATTGAAAGTAGCAGGAGTAGGTCAGGTTAGATATGTGCTTTTGAATGTGAAGGAGGAATCAAGTGTGATGCCAAGGGCACAGACATTAGAAGAGCATGTGTATGTGTATTAAAATTTCAGCCATTTTGCGTACGGGGGGCGTATGGTGGGGGGTCCAGAAAATATGTACGTACACAAATTTTATTGTCTAATTATGACGTCCACAATAAAGAATATGAAAATCAGAACTGTAAACCTAATCTCAGACAATATTCCTGCTTAATCAATTTTATGTAGCATTAAAACGGTTTCAAATGCAAGTGTTGTTAGTGGTTTTTTTCTTCATAACAGTTAACAAAGTTAAGCTGTTAAATACGATGCTTAACAAAACTAAATAGCCTGAGGTAAAATCAATGTCCTATAGATGTTTTTAGCTATTTAGCCTTTGCAATGGGGGGGGGGGGGTAGAGCTCAAATGTATGTACGCATGGGGAGGGGGTCGACAAAATGTACACGGTGCAAAAGGGGGTAGGGGAGGAAAATCCGATTTTTTTGCATGCGTAATATGTGGATGGGCCCTTGCCTAGTTCCAAACCAGATCAGTTGAGTTTTTGTAGCATTTCAGGCACTTAGTCATTTCAATTACACAATAATTGTAATGGAGAATGTACACAGCACCACTTAAAAAGAGAGTAATCAGAGTGCTAGTCTATATGACGTTAAACATCATTATGGATAGAACTCATATCATCCAGTTACATAGATTATCTTTCCTCTCCTCCGTCATGCAAGGTCAACAGCGGGCTGTGTGCCTAATCTGTATTGCCTGCCTAGGATTTAGTCCCCAACTACATGTATATGTAGCAAGTGTTTTGTTTGTATCATAACAATAGGCAGTAGCAGTAGGTCTATCTTTTGGAACCGGACATCTTGGGAAACACAATGAAATAATCGGTAAAATAATCGGCAATAATCGATATCGGCATAAACGGCAAAAAGCGATGTCGGTACAGCTCTACTAAAGGCATTATTACAACAAACCTGATTCGAAGTCATATTTTCTGTTCTCATGAGTGAACTGTAGCTCCTAAAAGCAGAAAGTCAATGTTGTAATGATATATGATACAATCATTTTAATTAATATAGATTTTCTCTCAACAAAACCGTCTGAAAGGTTTCTGCTTTAATAAAATCCTTTCAGAAGCACACCGTTTCTATGAACTTGGCCTACCAAGAATATACAAGCCTACAGACTTAACCCTTTAACAACCAGCGTTATCAATTACGTCTTACACTTTATTACGTGATGGTCATTAAAAGGTTAATCAAATTAACCCCTTTAGCGGCAAACCCGATTATAATCGATAAATTGATTATACATACATACACACATACGTACGTACATATATACATGCATACATACGTATACATAATTATGCATACATATACGCACATACATACCCATGCATACATACATACACATACATACATACATTCACACATATATACATACATATACATACACATATATACAAATACATACACATGCATACATATATATGTGTGTATATATATAGACCTACATAAATTATATACATATATATATATATATACATAAGCTACATATATATACTTATATATATATACACAAGTATACATATATATAACATATATTCGTATATGCATACATATATACATACCTACATACACATATACATATATATATATACATATACAAACATATACATACATACACATGAATGTATATACATATATATATATATATATATATACATATATATGCATATATACATATATATATATGCATATACACATGGATTTATATATACATACATACATACGCACACATATATACATAAATATGTGCATACATATGTACCTACATATATACATACGTATATACATACGTATATACATACCTTATATACATATAAACATACATATATACATTCATATATACATACATACATACATACATACATACATACATACATTCATAGATATGCAGACATAAAATTTGCTTGCCGTATAAGGGTAGGTTTTAAAAATTTTGCAGGATGCTAAAGGGGTTAAGATGAGGTATTACAGCAGAACTTCATTGAACCATCATTAATGGTTTGATATATATGCGATGTTTGAAATAAAGAAGATGGCTATTCGCATCATGTTTTAACCAGCTCTACACAAACGGAACTGTACACATGTTTGGATAAAAATGACTGGATGATTTTGACCCTATTCGACCACCGCTGTCCATTTGAAAATCCACATGTATCAGGCCCACATATTATGAATAATCTCTGTAAATTCTCTAAGCCAGCGGTTCGCAACCAGGGGTACGCACACCCTTAGGGGTACGCTGGCTATTGCCAAGGGGTAAACAAGAAAACTTCTAAAATGTAAAATAAATATTTTGTGCAGAAACAGAAAATGATCACAGGTTTTGAAATGCCATGTTTATGTATATTAAAATTATTATTGTTGTACAGTGTTATTGTAAAACTAAAGTTATACAATAACAGTGTGCAACAATAATAATTTTATGTAATAAATTTAGCAAAATTTATTAATGATATTATAACCAATATTCTAATTCTAATAATCTATTCAAATGAAATAAATTATCAAAGAACGTTTCCGACAAGTTTTTTTCTGTTGGGGGTATGCACACAAACAATATTTTGCTTGGGGTACCACAAAAAAAAGGATGGGAACTGCTGCCTTAAGCATATAAAACTTTCTAGCGTGAAGTATATGTAAAGGTTGCCTGTAAAGGATACTTCCATATGTCACCCTTAATCACTAGGGAGATGTGGACCGCACCAGGTGACGCCCTTCAGAGGGGTGACACCAAAATGACACAGTGACTGTCTTAAAAGCGCTTGTGCAGAATTTAATCAAAAAGTCATTCATTTTAAACTAACAATGACATGTAACTCAACATATTTTGTAACTTTATCTTACATATATATATTATTATGATATTGTATTATCTTAGGGATGACACCATTCAGAAGGGTGACACCAAAGTGACACAATGACTATCTTAAAAGCGTTTGTGCAGAATTTCATCAATAATTCAGATAGTATATCAGTTGATGTATTGCTTATACTTGATGCTAATATAAACCTACTTATATTTAACTGTCTAATGCGCTCTGTCATCATTATTACCCAGTAATGCCCATTTTTCACAAGTCGCTGAAGACTGATTTGTATTGACGTGGTTGGGCTGGTGGCACCTACGAGTAGACTTAAAGGGGCGCTATATATGTGTTCAAATGAATAAATTACTATATATATATATATATACATATATATATATATATATATGTATATATATATATATATATATATATATATATATATATATATATATATATGAACTAGCCCTACAGCCGAGCTTCGCCTGGGATTGAACTTTGAACTTAGCGGGTGTGCTCTTCACCTCTGAAATTTGACCGATCGTGAATCATTGGGCGAGTGCTCCAAGTGAAGCTTTTGTTATATAAATGGTGTGCCTGATTTGCATGTTAAAGTAAATGCTACCTTCAGATGATGCGAATGCAAATGGTGGTTGTTATTATATCGAATGTGTGTGAATTGTGTAACTCGAAACATCTAAATATCGGAATATAAAGCCAATTTTGTGGTGAAATAGTCATATTAACCTAGAAACTCGCATAGGAACGATTTGCCAAACAATATTCATATCGCGAGAGCGTTTCGTTCATGAGCCATTCCATTCTTAGGATAGAAAGAAAACTTTTGGTTTTGGCTTAGAGTATAATTTACAAGAAGCATTAGTACAAAAAACATTAAAGCTTACTAAGGATTCTGGAGACCGGACTCTGGTCTTCCTCATGCTACGCTTTTGACAACCCATTTGATTTGATGCAGCGCTCATGAACAAGCTGGTGCCCCTTACAGTGGTGATTTAGAAGTTTGTAAATTACGATTACAATTCTCTATGGCCTGGTTTCCACAAGGGAGGATTTCCATGCGGGGTGACACCATGAGTGAATGCACCGGGTGACACCAAACCTAGTGACGCCTCTGCCCTTAATGGCAAATGGACCAGCAACTCTGAACTGCAGTTTGTCAACCACAGAAGTTACATCTCTGATCAATTTATGTTGCATTATGAACAGATTTATCAAAACAGATTTATCAATACGGATTTATCAATACGGATTTTTTGCAGTCACTGAATAATTAATATTTCCCTAAAGGATGAACACGTGAAAGAATGAACACGTGGTTGTTAACAATTTCTAACATGATTAAACAGGCAAACCACATTCAACAGGTTCTTAGACAGTGATTACACACTCTTAGATATATAAGGTTCAATGATATAAGACAAGCTGCAGAATCTATTTGATTCAATCAGCATAAAAAAAAATAAACAACTGACCTTAATTCAGCTTCTTTTCTCTTCTGTTCCTCTTCCTCCTTTTCCTTCTGCTTCTCTTCCTTCATTCTTGCCTTCTGCGTTTCTCGCTCACGCTTATCTCGTGCTTCACGTTCTGCTCGTAGATCGGGCTTCTTTTCGACTTTTGTCTTGTTTAAACGGTTTACTATTTCGTTTATCCTTCTCTCAATCTTCACAGTTCGAACCTGAAAAAGAAAAATCATACATTTTGACACTCACAATATATTTTTAGTCACTATATTAAAAAGACTAAAATCATTACATTATACTCTGTTCACTTCCAAATATAAAACCTGAAAAGTCCCTATTATTGCAATAAAATGTCCTTTGGGAGACAAATACGACCTACAAAACAAAAATAACAACTAAGAGAAGGAAAAAATGTAAGATGAAGTTTTTATAAAAATTCATAAATTTTTGGTTTCATCTGCATCTATACAAAATAAATGTATTGCTTATGGCCAACTGTAAATCAGAGAGGCAGGATTATTGAACCAGGTTTGTGTATTACTAAGACAAAACTGCCTGTAGTTACTCATGTAGCAGAATCTAATTCATATCACAACTCATCAAGCACGACAGTTTTTCTGGGTTTTATCCGTGCATAATTGATATTAATACAATTAAAGTTAACGAATTATTAAGTATAATCGATTATTAGTTAAAGAGGAAGGGTTAGCATGTTCTATTATGGCAATAGTACAAAGAAATTTATACAGTGCTGCTACAAGAGAAACTAATTAGGGATAGACGCACTTTCTGTGCTATCAAAAACAATGTTAAATATAATTCAGGCGAGAAAATTCACCCGAACACAACCGACAGATCTCCAACTACAATTGACAAAAACAACAATAGACAATTGAGTCCACACAGTTGTCTCATCATTAAATTGCACTGGTTTGTTTTACTAACCAGTAACCATGTGCACAATACCACGCCATTAGTTTAACCGCACGCGGCTAATTACCGCGACGACGACAACCGTGCATTGTCGTCAATTATGTAGGTCTTATTAATTGTCCACCCAGTATTGATACCCTTATCATTCATTTTATAATGCAGGCTTTGAAGATTTTGAAGTAAATGATAAATTCATTGAAGCAGTTAATTTGCCTTACATGAATCTGTTCGCACATTTCTAAACGGAGTTAACTCTAACATTTAAACACTACAACAGATCAATAAATTCACTTAAAAGAAGCTACTGCTATTGGAAGTAATTTTAGGCAAAGTTTGTTCTTTATATCAACCATTTTCGCAGCTGAAGACAATTTGCTTCATATTCTATTTCCATTATGACATAAAGAAATACCTTGGAATATTTATATATTATTACTATGTTCTATTCTCTCCCATGTGTGCGGTTATAAACAGCGTGATTTGCAAGCGCACGGTAATGAACAGTGCATGGTTATTAACGGTGCAGCATTGTGTGCATTAATGAATTGAATTATACCAATCGCACTTGGTAGACAGCATGACATCCAAAACCACCAGACAGAACAGGCATTTGCCATTAGCCTGACAGTAGGCCATTGAGACATTCCACAACTAAAAGGAGTGTCACTACAAAGGTTCTCTTCAACCTCTTTCCACCAGATTCATGGTTTCTCTCAGCACAGAGGGCTTGCTGTGGTCCAAAATCTGACAGTTCAGTTGTAAATCTGTCTCCCCTCCCTCTCCACCATTTCAGTCACAGACAGTCAGGATAAAATGCAATAGAAACGATCCAAAACACAGCGAATCTGCTGTGAAAACAACAGATAATTCTGAAACGCAGACTTAGCCACTGTAAAAGTCCAAACCTCGTAGAATAATCATTCATTTAGACAAGACATCCACCAAATGTCACAGAAAGCGATTCTGAAACCGATGATACCATTGACATTCATATGTGCCACTGTAACTAACACCTCAGTGATAGCAATAAGACAAATTTATTTAGAAAAATTACACATAGCCTAGAATTATATATAGTTAACAGAGCCCTAACCAAGAATATCAGCATGCCCCTTACAGACTGCAGGTTCTTGACACATCATATAGAGTCTGCTAATAAACCACGCATCCATCATCTGAATTTAACTTGCTTTTTTCAGCTCATTTAGTTTTGAACTGATCATTTGCTTAACCTAAAATAGTCTGTCCACTAGTCATGCTCATTAATTCAACTTCCGCAATAAAACCAGCATTAGTCCTACTAGAAGAGAAAGAAAACCCGCCTCCTTCTGTCGATGAAAGCCAACTTGGCCAACATCCATCCCAGGAGTCTTTTTCAGATTTGCCCACATTGTAAACACTACATCCAGGTTGTTCTGCTTACATCCTAAAACATGAAAATATCTTAACCTGTCACTCGCTTAATGCATTCCATGAATTTTAGTTTTACTCAATTTTGCAATGATCTCATAAGCAAATAGCAGTTTGGTTCTCATAATTCTGAGTAAAAAAGTTTTCAGAATTTCTCAGAATAGCCATATCATAATTAACATACATACTAGCAATAATTATACTGGATATATCAAGTGATGTGTCATTAAGTTTACAACCAGTTAGACTATTGATTCATGTTGAAGACGATGTTTCTAAAACAGCAAATAAATAAAGCAAATGATATATATTGCTCACAACACGATTTTTTTTACAAATTTCATGTATACAAACTAACTTAATCTACCTCTAATATCTGGGGGAGATAGATGAGTTTGTGCTAAATAGACAAGAGAACTACAGAGAAAACTGTTCAAAACCCAACGAAATGGCAAGAACAATAGCATATGAACTATGGTGATGATGTATTCTCGAGTTCATGCATGCTGAACACAACTTCATCAACCATCTGAGACCTGAAACTTGTACAGAAAAAGAGACATTTTTGAGATGACAAAAGAAGAGGCAATAAAATGTTGTTACCCTGGATGCTGTTTGCCTTTACTAGCTGGGCACAGTCATCCAGCACATCTTGAGGAATGTCATCTAATGTCTCATTCTAACACACAACACTATTATATTAATCAATACTTGTGTCAATTAATCATCAATTTACAGCTAAAAGAACAAGGAGTTAGTACAGTTAATGGAATAATACAATTGTCAACCATTGAACAATATATCTCCTGACCCTGAGCCCTGGAGCTGTGTCCACATCCAACCTTACTAGCTTAGTTTAGTGACAGATATAACATAACAAACCATAATTTTAAGGTAAAACCAAGATTAAAGGCATCAAAATACTCATTTAACTGTATGGTTTGACAGAGTAACAGCTGGTGATGTTCACAAAACTCAATGTTCACTGATCTGATCACAACAATTTATGTAGTTCAAAACAAATAAAACACTAAAAAGAAAGTTCTTTCTTTAAAACATCTTTTTTCAGGACATAGTACTATAACAAATTGTCATCTTACCAAAAACCTGAAAGTCGATAGACTGTCAGGTGCATTAGTTATTAACCACGACCTCACTCAGAGAGCTTGCCAAATGGAACACTAGCGGTTGGGACGAATTTCAGGGCCGAAGCAGCGCACCTGCTGAGTTCAAAATTCAATTGCAGGCAAAACTGGGCTGTAAGGCTAGTATATTATATTCTGTTGGGCTGATTGGTAAAAATTGAAAATAACATATACTGGCATGACACAGTACTACAGAATATCATTAACTGTTTAACGACCAGTGCTAATGATTATGCCTTATGCTATACTCTTGTCGTTAAAGGGTTAACAAAAAACTAGTTTACGGACGTCCACAGGGTCTTTTACATGCCTTCCTCTTGTCACAATTTGTCCACATTTTAACCAACCCCCATCCCCGATCCTTTATGGACAGCCCACAATGATAACAATTCCTCTTGAACTACAATAAATGAGTTTAAAAGTGGCAAGTATACAAAGATACTTTTGGACCTGGATAAAGAAAGCATATATATCAACAAACAACTATGTGGCAAATGTAATATTACGTTTTTGGTAGTCTGTGATGACGCACTGTGATGACCATAATAATTACATATATATATATATATATATATATATATATATATATATGTATATATGTATGTATGCATGTGTGTATGTAAGTATGTATGTGTATGTACGCACATACATACGTACGTATATTTTTTATGTGTGCATGTATGTATGCATGCATATATATACATATATATTTACTTGCATATATATATATATACTATCATACATATATACCTATATATACATATATACAGACAGATATATACATATATATGCATATATATACATATATATATATATGCATATATATATATGTATATAAATAAAAAAATATATGCATATATATATATATGCACCCATGCATGCATACATATTTATATGTATCTATATATACATAGATATATGTATGCACATGTATATACATATATATGCATATATATATATATATATATATATATATATATACACAAAAAAGGAGAGTTCAGTTTTCGCTTTTTCTTCCAAAACAATTCCACAATATGCGAAAAATTTACAACTTGAAAATTCCATGCTAAAAGGGTTAAAAGGATGTGGGTCATTGAAAAGCTTTCTCAGATACATGAAAATTGTTGTCTCCTCCTCATTCACAGCCTGGTATAAACATATAAAAAGTTATGGTATTCTAATGGTGAATGCAGTGATATCAGATAAACTCACAGGATGCAACCGGAGATAGACGTGTGCTGAGGAGAGTTTATCGACATGAAACCTAAATGCAAAGAATCATCAAAAAGCATTGAAATATTTTAACAAATCATCTTCCTGTCATATTTATTTTAGTTTAGTTACAATTCAAAAAAAAAATCCTAGTTTGTACTAAAAATTAGAGCTATACCAATATCACTTTTTGCCGATTATGCCGATACCGATTATTGCTGATTATTCATTTGCCGATACCCAATTATTTAGCCGATTATTTCTTTGTGTTTGACAAGATGTCCGGTTCCAAAAGATAGACCTGCTGCTACTGCCTATTATTGTGATACAAGCAAACACTTTCACCATAGGAGACGTATGCATGTAGTTGGTGACTAATCCTAGGCAGTCTATACAGGTTAGACACACCGCCTGCCGTCGAACTGTGCCAAGGGACAACTGTCCTATTCACAACCTCCTTGGTGTGGCACAGTGGCTGATCGGTTAGAGCGGTCAGCCCATAGCGTTCAGTGTGTGCTGAGCGCGCGGGTTCAAGCCTCGTCCGGGGCATTAGTCACTGTGTAGGGACCTTGAGCAAGTCCTTCGCGCACCATTGACCTGCAGTACAACTGCAATTGTGTCGTCGAGGTGTGTGTATGCGCTTCTGAGCAAAAGATGTTAGAAGAAGGGCAGTATCAAATTTCGGTAATAAATAAATAAATAAACCTCCCATCTAGTCTCAACCTCTCAGGCCACTGACATGTAGGACATAACCGGAAATCGCCTACGACATTCGCCTCAGCCGAATATTGGACTATTCGGAAGTATTCGCCTCGGCAAATATTACACCTGCAAATAGCTAAAAATAACTTTTCTTTAAAAAAATTTTTTTTAATAAAATAATTGTTTTTCATCAAATAGATATAGGATTAACGGACTTACTTATAAGTTATTGATTAATTAAACAAGAACTTAACATTCCACTGAATTTTCTTTAAAATAATTATGTTTATTTATATATTTTAATTTCTTTTGGTTGCATTCCCCAGTTTGGCAACTAAACCAGTAATTTTCCCACTAAGCTATATGAAGGATATTGCTATAGACTCTGCATTTACTATAGATAGTTCTCATTAGCTGTGCACGTGGCAGATTAACTACGCTTTGCCTATGGATGGTACTCATTGAGTTGCGGGCCAGATTTGCCGCTACTATTCGGTTCGTACCCGGATCCAGCAAATAGTTCATCCAAATACTAGGATTCAGTACTCGGTGGAAATTGTCTACTCGGTTATGCCCTAATTATTTTGTATGATTTTCAAACATAAGTTTATTAGATTTTGTGTATTAGGGAAAATTTTCTAATCACTACTAAATTTCGTCATCGCTCGTTTTGAGTTTATGGATTCGACACAATATGGGAACGGAATGAAATGTCGTCTTTCACAGACCCAGTGATGCTGCTGTCGTCATTTTGCTTTTAAAGACTGAAAAAAATATGATGAAATCAAAAATTGTTTTTAATATCAGCGCCGATCATCTTGCCGATATCTGATACTGCCGATATCTCTAAAATCGACCCGATTAATCGGCCAGCCAATTAATCGGTACAGCTCTACTGACCAACCCTCACAACGCACATTAAAATTTTATAATGTGGGCCTATTATGATCGCTCTGTGTTATGGCATGACTGAATTAGGGGATACAGTGATTGGTCATTATTAATCACCAGCAAGTCCAGCATTTATTGGATCAATATTCTGTGGTCAAAAGTTCTGCCATGATACGAACTAAAATTTTACTTCAACGGCCAAACATTTGAAAAATGTAGCGGGTGAAGACATTTACGCAAGTATAGTATTAGGAACATGTGGACTGTAAAAAGCAGGAACAGTTTGTTATATGCGTTGTGATGGTCGGTTAGGGTTAGGGTTAGTATTGTTTTACAGACATTCGAAAAACCTTTGGCCGCAGAGGTTATTTTTGTGTGGGTTACGAGTCCGAAGTTTCGAGTGCAGAAACACCATGCACCATGCAGTGGCGTAACGCCATGGAGCAAAGTGGAACAATTACTCCAGGGTGCCAAGTGTCATCGCCAATGTGAAAAACGTTTTTATTGTTTCGGTCGATGACACAAATTCACAGCCCGTATGCGTCTGAGGAATGAAAAAAACAGTGTTTGATCAAGAGTTATACAATTGACTTATGGCGCTAAAAAATTCGCTGTCTAACAGGTACTAGTTGAAACTTTTAAACAATGCATTACCTTTCATTTACTTGCATTTCATATTCCAGTGCAGAAAAATTCAAAGTTTTACTTTAAATTGTGTGAACAACTATATAAAGAATGTCCGATGACGAGTATGAAACGTTTGGGATCGATTTAGCAAACGAATGCAATCCAAATCGGGGCAGATCAGTGTCGTCAACAAAACTCAGTGGCGCTGCATAGAGCTGTACCGATATCACTTTTTGTCGATTATGCCGCTACCGATTATTGCCAATTATTCATTTGCCAATACCCGATTATTTAACCAATTATTTTGCCAATTATTTCATTGTGTTTCCCAAGATGTCCGGTTCCAAAAGATAGACCTACTGCTACTGCCTATTATTGTGATACAAGCAAACACTTTCACCATAGGAGACGTATGCATGTAGTTGGTGACTAATCCTAGGCAGGCTATACAGGTTAGACACACCGCCTGCAGTCGAACTGTGCCAAGGCACGACTGTCCTATTCACAGCCACCCATCTAGTCTCAGCCTCTCAGGCGACTGACATGTGTTGGGGAAACCTGATTGGTTTGAATTGGCCAACCGCTCCTTGGCTTGAATTGGCCAGCCATTCCTTGGCCCATAAGCAGGCACTATGACTCACTCTGCACAATACCTATGTTGACACATTCCCACGGTCTATACTAGCACAGTGGGTGGTCTCACCACTGGTCTGAAGAAGCCATTAGCTCGATGACACGATAATGGAACGGAACTAAATGCCGTCCTTCACAGACCCAGTGATGTTGCTGTCATCATTTTGCTTTTATAGACTGAAAATAATATTATTAAATAAAAAAATAATATTTAATATCGGCGCCGATTATCTTGCCGATATCCGATATTGCCGATATCGCTATAATCGGCACAATTAATTGGCCGGCCGATTAATCAGTACAGCTCTACTAAAAAGTTAAGTTAATTTATGAACTATACAATTTAGAAAGGTCAATTAGCAAGCTCAGTTTCTCTAAGAATCAGCCAGCACATAGCTTTTGTTCACACAAATTAGCAATTTTCAGCTTCACTCAAACTTCAGCTATCATCAATTTATCAAAATGGTCACTAATATTACTTCATACAGTGATGACTATTACTTTCAGCATGTGTATCTAACATTCTGTGGCCTATTTATAATCCACATTATATACACAGTTCTTTAGATTCATTATTCATCACTAGAATTTATGTATAGCTACTCTTCAAGGTGACTACTCGTAGGCGCTCCAAGCCCCATTGCGGCCAAATAAAGTCATCTTAAGATGAGAGAGGAATGCCTGAGAGGGGTTCCAGGAGGGGAAGCAGAGCATCAAAAGGAGGTCATTCCATATCGAGGGGCCTACCATTGATATTGTCTTGGTGATCAGTTAGTAAGAAAACACAATCTAGTGAATAATAAGTCAAAAGACTTTCTTTGCTATGGGAAACATAAAAGTGAACACATTTAGTATAAAAATAGGGCCCTTAGTAATACCAATGAATTTACACTGCACCAATTTAGTATATCATACAAAGCAAACTTTGTATATACTCCAAGCAGATTGCAACATCACAGACTCTGCAGAGGTATCTGTTATATCCTTTTCATCTTCCCCACAGCATGAACAACAGACTTTGCAACCTTCAGTTCATCACAACTATCATCAAATTAAATATTCAACATGGCTTTTTAAAAGTTGAGACCATATTAGTTGGTCTGCACATCTGCCAGTTTCAATAACAATCTGGTCAAGTATGTTGTTGGTAAGAAACACATTTATATATTCCACTGGATGCAGTGGAATGTCGTAAATTCACAACTGGAAAACATCCCATCCCATCCAGGTGTTGCTATAAATACTAAGCACTGCTGAGTGTTGCTTCATCCTTTAACTACACAAATGGCAAAAAGTTTATTCAACATGATTTATGAGAAATAAACTATTGAATCATCAGTATTCAGCCAATAATTTATAAATGCAGCAAATTGGATGAGTTTAGAAAGTCATATACTAGAGAGAAAATGGAACATGAAATTGAGCCTTGCAGAACTTCATAACTGATGTATTTAATATTGGTTATGGTCTATAACACGAAATCAGCGGTTTTCTGTCATGAAGGTAACCTCTAAACCAGCAAAATGGAAAATCTCATGATCCCTAGAATTCGAGCTTCCTTACCAAAATGATACTATCTACAGTGTCAAAGGTTTTGCCAAATCAATGAAGATTCCAAAAAGGAAATTTATTGTGATCAATATCCTAAGACATTTTATCATATAAGACCAAATTATTTCAGTTAGATTACACTTTTTTCATGGATGCAACCATATAGATGGTCATGCATTAGTTTCTAAAAATATTTAGAGAAAAAGGGAAGTATAGAAGTATTAGCCTGCAATTAGGGCATAACCGAGTAGACAATTTCCACCGAGTACCGAATCCAAGTATTTGGACGAACTATTTTCCGGTTCCGGGTACGAACCAAATAGTAGCGACAAATCTGGTCCGCAACTGGCAGCGAGTACCATGCACAGGCAAAGCGTAGTTAACCTGCGATGTGCACATCTACGGAGAACTATCTATAGTCAATGCAGAGTCTATAGCAATGTCCTTCATATAGCGTCTTGTCGAATTCTAGGCTATAACAATATATTTATTATTTAATAACTTTATTTGTGAAAAAATGTTAAACCTTGTTATAAAATTTGAAATTATCAATAACATCTGTACTCTCTAACATTTACCGAAAAGTGGGTGGGCCAATTCAAGCAAGAAAATTACTTATATGGTTGCCACCTGGAGAACGCAACCAAAAGAAATTAAAATATATAAATTAACATCATTATTCTAAAGAAAATTTAATGGAATGTTAAATTCTTGTTTAATTAATCAATAACTTATAAGTAAGTCCATTAGTCCTAAATTTATTTGATGAAAAAATATTATTTTATTAAAAAAATTATTTTATTAATAAAGTTATTTTTAGCTATTTGCAGGTGTAATATTTGCCAAGGTGAATACTTTCGAATAGTCCAATATTCGGCCTAAGCGAATGTCCGAGGCGATTTCCAGTTATGCCCTACTTGCAATTGATAACTTTTTGCAATTTGATGTCAAAAATAGGCATTACCATGGCCATTTTTAATCCATCATGATAAATTACTGTGACAAGTGAACATTTAATAAATGTAATCAATAATTGTAGGTTTAATGAATCAAGCAATATATGGATCGATTCCATTCATCCCAACACTGCACACAAATGTTAAGAAATTGGAAATGGTAAAAATTGACAGAAGTTTGATAAAAACCAAATGATTGTTCAAGAATATTTGGAAGAGGTTTTATAAAGTTGGATCATGACTAAACTTTTTATAGGGTTGGGAAACTGTGTGTAATCACGGTTAAACTTAATTGGACTATAACTATCTAGAATCATAAAATATGAGCAGTTACAGAATTTTTGAAACAATTATATTGGATCCCAGTTTGCTTCAACTGTGAGCTTGGACTTCTCCATAGAACAGGATATTGTAGTGCAATAGGATTATTGACCGATTGGCATTTTATTTTTCTGATACCGCATCTTTTGCCTTGGACTTGACTCATTTTATGTGGACTTGACTACATCACTCATTTCATCAACCAGAGCAAATGATCTGCCAGTAGTGTTACTGACATCATTTATCTTGGCAGACTTATCTTATGAGGATGCAATCTCCCTGTTTCCTAAATATATGACATGCCACTATGAACATAGTCATATATAATGTTGAATAAATGGCAATGGTAATGATGGTCATGACTACATGTTTCCTATGAACTGTAAAAGTTGTTACCAGACATCTTCAGGCCAACCCCAACGTATCAATTCTTCATCTGCAAAGACAGAAAAATACAGTCATTCTCAGTCAACTAATCCCAAAATTAGGAGGTTCAAAGGCACTCAGTAATAAGGTATCATCCAACAGATGCTGCTAACCAATTCAATCAAGTATACCAGGAACGCCTACCACCAGTTTTTACTCGCCTTCATTAGTACAACCTTGACACTTCTTTACGAATCTTTAGGCAAAGACCAAGCAGAAGTGTTCCTCACACGAATAGATGATGATAGGCAAGGTCTGCTTTCATTTTTAACTTCAATTCTATAAGCCATTTTTGAACCTCAGTAAGTAAAGTCACAGAACTTAAAGTAATTCCAGTTTGAAGTGAAACTAAACTGTTTTGCTTGGAGTGACCAGCAAGTGATACCATGTGCCTCATCATAATGTTAGTCAACTGTTCATAAATTTGAAGTGGTCAAATGGATTTCTAACAAAGCCTGGGAAATCATTAATTATCATCACAATCATCCGTAGTGTGTCACTTTCTAGAGCGGGCTTACCCAACAGTGACACAGAGTCCAGCAATAATGATATCACATCTCCCTAACAGATGCAATGTAAAGAAAACAGACAACTGAAAAAACATTCTGAGTTTTAGCCACCTCATACATTCTATTATCTCTGCTTAGGTGACCTTTGTTTGTGGTCTTGTAATAACAAGAATGATCAACTCTACTGGTCATTTTTCAATGGCCTTTAAACATTCTCTTGTCACACCCTTCTAAAAAAAGTATATTTCAAGTAAGAAAAGGAGATTATAATATATGTCGACATGCAGCGCCGAATGATCATCTCACACACATACACCTGTAGACCAAATAAATTCATCTATTGTAGACAACTGAAAGAACATTCAGAGTATTAGCTACTTCATACATTCACTTATCCTAAACAGTTACCACTATGGTAATTGTAAACTCAACATTTGTACAGCGCCCACAAAAGCAAAGAAGGAACCAGCTTATTCACAGGCACTTAATCAAAACAAAATCGATAGGCAGAGGAGTCAAGATTCATAAAGTCAGGCACGCAGAGAGTCAAATGGATAAGGTGGTTGGTGTTTAGAGCTGAAATAGTGAGGGAGATAAGGCCAGATGAGAGATCAGTACGGGATTTTTGAAAAAGCAATATTATCAGTGTTTAGTAAAAGACTGTGAGGAGACGTTTTATTGAGTTCGAAGGATGGCTCAGAAATTTGACCTGATACTGGTTAAACTGTAATAATGGCATTTTACTACTGCATGGTAATAAAACGACTAGATTTCTGGTGTCCTGAATTAGTACAAAATCAACAAAATCAAAGATCAACACCATTAAAGGCTGTATTCTGAAAATTGATTTTAACAATTAAAGCAAGGCTGTGATATCTACCCACAACACTTTACATGATCAAATGTGGAATATCACAATCAAAACTGCTGACATTCATTTTCTGTAAATTCAAGATACATTTATTCCAAAAACCACTGAACATGATGCTACTCACTCTCATGCTTATCCTCGCCCATGTAAATTGTATGTGGAGGTGCTATGACTACAAAAAGAATATAAAAATATGTTTTAAAGCAAATCAATGACAGACTTATGTATTTACACATGATTATTATAGCACCTTTTAAGTAGATTAAGAGGTGCTGTCTGTGCCAACCTAATCAACATTATAGTCATTTAGAAGTTAATGAGCAAGCAAACAGTGAGTCATCACTGCAAGCATGCTGAGCAGATGGCATCCCAACAGAAGGATCCCATCCACAGCCGATCCACTTAACACCAAATAATGAAGACATCGTACATCATTCTAGCCTATATGAACAGGCCTTATTTAATAGCTACTGATTGTCAAGCAGACAACACACCCCACCAGTTACTGCATTTTCACTTAAATTACTAATCTGATAGTGGTAGTATCCAACTCAAGATACTGCAGAGGATTTATCTGCCCTCTCTATAAGATTTTATGTGATTTGTTTGATCAACTCCACATTGACCTGTTCTACCCTAACTGCATAGCTTAAAACTTTCCATAGCATCGCATTTAGTCATCAGCTATTGACACAGCATCATAGTTAGCTGTTAGTATTTGATGCTGCAGGTTGTAGTGACTGTTTTTCAGTTAGTGCTTAAGATGTACTGTTGACCTCTGCATTGAACAATAACACTGAGCATTGAACAGACCATTTCTACTTCTATGAGCAAACATTGAAAACCTTAAATGGCTAATCCTCAGAACGCAACTGTCACTCGCGAAACTCTGGACGATGGCGCTATATAAAAGTCATCGACCGACAGCAGAGGCATGGGAGGACTACGAATGAAGTATCTACCTGAAACCTGAGAGGGGAGACATCAATAGGTTTCGCCGGAGGCAGACGGCCTCAATACAGACGGAGAGAAGTTTGCAAAGACCAACGGAGTGTCAAGCAACGAAACCCGACACCTCGAGGCAGATGTTAGAGCCGCCTGCCCCTCCCCATCTCTGTGACCCACGGACAAGAAATTCATGAACCAGCTGAAGATCTTGTCTGAACCGGCTTGTTGACACTAATCAAGAATGACGGACAATTCCGATACGAACTGCGCAACCTATTGAGCGGTGTAACCATAATGATGTAACTCAATCCCTGGAACCTATTGCCTGTCTATGACACTAACAAGGCCCAGCCATCACAGCCGCTAGTCAAACATTAACTGTACGCCTCGAGTGACGTGACGTTATGCTAGGGACACCAAGATCTGACCGACCAGGTTTAGTAATAGTTTCAGCAGGTGATCTGTCGTCCAATAGAGATACAAATTTTGCGTTTGGGATGGCGAAGAAAATCGCCTCTAGAAGGGTTCATATAGTGTAGCAAAGGAAGGAACAAGGACTTGTTTCAGAACTGGGGGAGACGTTAGATCATTCTGACGATAAGGGTAATCAACGTAGTTGGGGAACCCCATCTCCAACGTTGACCAGGGAAACATTTCTAAAGGACACTAATAACTCTAGTAAGTGTAGATAGGATGAGTGGTGTGTATATCTATCATTAAATATACATATTAAAACGATCCAGTGTGTCGTGTTGCTGAGCTTGGTGATCGAGGAAAGAACCGGCGGTAATCTCGTCATCTAGAAGGAGCTGGCGAGAGTGAAACCCACGACAGCAACTGAAGCCTTACCCTGCAGACTGTATCATTCTCTGTAGTACATCGTATAACTCGGGTGGTGCCCCCGTTGACCCACACGGGGCAAAAGGTAAAAGTGCTCCTAAGAAAGATAATGTTATGCAAGCTACTGTGGTGATGCGGCTTGGGGCACCGTATAGATTACTGCCGAGAGGGAAGGGTGCTTTGTGGATTTTTGTGGTGGCCCGGGGCCCCACATGGTGCGTGGATTCCCCATGTTGGTCGCTCCAGTCTCGTGGGAGGCTGATCACCCTACGGGGAACAGCCACGCAGCGGGGAATGGTGTGGCTGCATGCCGCAATTAAATATGCCCCAAATGCGACATGACGTATAACTGGACATTTGTTCACGTCAAATCCGCCTATTTGAAATACATGTGTGCTACAACACACAATATAATTAATTAAATATGCCAAAATGCACCATAAGCTCCAAGAAAATTATAAAATACACCTTTACCGAGAATCTTAATTGTCACTGTTCATAATCATAATTTAATCATAATTTAATCATCAGTGTTTCGACTAATCAACTTTCGATTAAGGACTCAAAGGTCTTGGAACATAATTCGAAATCCATAACTTCATAAGCCTAGCGGAATGCAGAAAACTTCGCAGGTTTGGTGGTTTGTCTGGCTTAAACGGTTGGGTATGTTGGGACTTATCTTTCCATAGTGGGAACTTGGAAATGTCCCGGAATGTGTTTGTTCAGAGCTGGCAACATTGGCTAAGTTGTTTTTTCAGTTTCCCTCGAACAGGCAACCATGAGTTTTTGGACGTTCATATTATGATGTGCCCGCAGTGCGCTTGCAAGCGGTTCAATAAAGTACATACTTACTTACTTGCATATGTTTAACACGTGTTTGTGCTTGTCTATATCCCTGAACTATCTTATGTAGAATTTATGCACATCAGAAGCACGCCCGATTTGTCACGGAACATGCTCAATTTGTATATATGTAGCAGGGTTTCTAAGCGCGTGTGTACTGTATTGGATAAAATAATCAAAATATACATAACCTAGATAACTTAAAAATAGAAAGACTAACCATCACTTGTAAAATATACAACCATTTCTATTATAAAACAAGCAATTCAGTTTCGTCTGAACTCTTATTTTACTTGTTCAATTAGTTGATTTTATTTAGCTGCCTCGATTCAACTCTCATATGGCATACAACTACCTTTTACATTGATGGCACACAATAAAAGAGCATTATCATCAAACTGAAAATATATGCACGGCAGCGCCTCTAGCGGCTAGAAAGTATTACGCAACGTTGACTTCAACAGGCATTTTGTAAGTATTTGTTACATTGAACAGCCTGCAACCGCGCTGCGGGAACCACCATAGCATATGAACAGTCAAATAATGGGCCAGCAGAAATCAGTAATTCACTGATAAATCACGATTGTCGTACTATAACCACCCATTGCGTAGAACTAATAATGACATCAAGGAGGATCAATTACTAATATTCCAATAATATGCAGAGGACTAGGAAATCCCTATTGTAAAAGTCGAATCGATAGTTATTGGGCGATAATCTGGAACTTAAATGTTCACATCGTTTTGACATAACAAGCAGATTTGTTAACTTTTAGTTACGAAAATAAATTGAAGACTAACTATGTCAAAACATATATAAATTTCTTTGAGGTTTGAAACGTCATACTTTCAAATAGAAGCGAAATTTAAATTGGGGCGACCTCTATGTTTCAGAGTTAACGCGTTCACAGATATTTTGGCGATAATATAGATTCCTTTTCCTTGCAGTGACATAAACTCCGATGTCAATTGTAGCCCATTTAATATGAGAGGTCGTTGATTAGGCCTATTATTACGTAGCCTACATGGGTGCACGCGATATTAGGCCTATAGCCTTTGTAGTGAAGGATAGTCAGCAGATACTTGTGATAAGTTGTGAACAACTTGCTTCTCTAGTTCGATGTAATTGAATATTGCATATTCGGTATGTAAATCTGCAAGAAAATAATTGTATAACTAATTTATTTGCATTAAATGCAAATGACGTTAAATTTTAACGTTATTCTTCGATTCGAGCTCCTCCCTCAATTGAATTGCCCCCTCCATAACGCCTGTGATTAGGTCTCTGCGGGTTCGGTAGGAAGACCACTCATAACTTTATTCTTTCAAGTGGCGCTTTTTAAATGCCAGATTACAATTTCATTAAATATATCAATCTTTATTTCACCGGACATTGGTAGCACAGTACATACATATGAAGCAAAAACGAAAAAATAAAAAGAACTTGAACTTAATCACTTATGGTTTGAGTAAAACATACTAAATAGCATTTTAAATGATCTGTTACTGTAGTCATCATCCATTCTGTCATTTCTGTTTTGTTTTATTCGACTGTACATTAGAAGGACTTGCTTGTTGGTGCCTATAAATGTCAACAATCTGTCGACTTTCATTTACTAATAGTCTGTATGTTTGTAGCCTTATTGGAATAATATGAAGCAAGTGGTGGCAATATTCTTTGTGTCATTCCTCATTGGGTATTACATCGTTGATGATTTTGATTCAAGTAAGCTTATAAATGCTTCTCAAACCCGATTTCTCCTTTATTATACCATTTGTATTATTCCATTGTACCTGTAATGCATTGGTATTGTTAAATATTGTATGACAAATACTTTTCCTGTGATATTGAGGAAGAAACTGAATTTAAAGTATTTATGTCTGCTTTGGAGCTTAGTAGTTATAACATATCTATGAAGCACTATGTTTGATACTCATAGCAGAGTCGAGTAGTATGGATGCATTTGTGGACAAATTTGACTATAGTTATGGCAGTCGGAAACTTGTACTTAATTAAATATGTATAACTAAGGAAAGTTCAATCTTACAAAGCATTTTATGAAAATTGAACCTTAATCAAAAATACATTTTAGATGCTGATATCTGATGTCTTTTGATATGCTGGTGGGAAGCTTCTGGTGCCCCTTGTAAGCACCTTGACCAAGCGGCACCGCACCTTCTCAGCGGGAACACGCCCCTAAGAGATGGACTGTTGCCTAGGAGTAATGCACCTTTGTTTTAAAAGTTGCTTAAGACTGATTAGTATCCCGTGGTTGGGCTGGGAGCGCCTCCTAGTAGACTTCTTAAGGGGGTGCTATATAAATATTTAATATGAATGAATCAATCAATCAACTTCTGTGATAGTATTAAATTTTGTTCCAGTAGGTGCAGTCTGTAACAGAAGTTGCCTCAGCTTTTGTGTTTTCTGCCACACTATAGGATGGTCTTTCAGTTGCCACTTGAACTTGAATAGAAATAGCCTTCATAGATTGCAAGAAAAATATAGAACTGTTGTTAAATCAGAGTGAGGCAATTGTACTTGTAGCTATAGAAACATGGCTGGATTTTGATCTGAGGTGGATGGAGGTGTAGGGTTCTTTCTGAGAATGATGTGACATTTGCATTTCTTTATAGGGTCGGACATAGCCTAATAATGGCACATTTTAATGTTTGTTTGAAATTTGAATGTTATGATATTACAGTATGTGTTGTTTACTGGCAACCAAATCATCCTTACAGCAACTTAAGTTCAACTTAAATGAAATATAACTTTTTAGTATAGTCAGCATCATCATCGTCATCATCATCATCAGGATCCATGGGCTGAAAGCCCGTAGGTGTCCACTGCATATTTGACCAATGACTATTGTTCTCCAGGCTCCTCTGTCTTGGGTTAGCTGTTATAAGTTATGTACTTAGGTTCCACACCAGTCTTCAATGTCATCTAGCCATTCTCTGCAAAGTCTTCCTCTTCTTCCTGTTCCTTCCATAATTCCTGTCATTAGACTCTATTTTGCTCTCATTGTCCATTCTACAAATGTGTCCATATAGTCCCAATTTTTGTTTTTTATGGCTTGCATGATATTCTCTTTGATAAATGGTGTCACTTATTTTCTCATTTTTGAAATATCAAATGCTTAGCATCTCTAATGGTGTCATTTTTGCAAATAAGTTTGTTGGCTAAAAGCACCAACAGGCAGCCATGTTGTAGTTTTCATTGAATGAATTCTGCTGATTCATTGTGATTGAAGATGCACTGAATGGAAAGAATGTCATCGTCACTGGTGCCTCGGGTGGAATTGGGGAGCAGATGGCATATCATTATGCTCGAATGGGTGCCAACCTTTTTATAACTGCTCGATCAGAAAGTCGTCTTAAGCAGGTAAGTCCCTCCAAAGTCTCTGTAGTTTATGGTTGATTATAAAGTGCAATTCATGTCCTTCCTACTTTGATTGGTTGGGGGATAGAGTAATAGATAACACACTGGAGCACAAAGCTGAGGAACCGAGGTCGATACCCATATTCGCCGTAAGGTTGACTAGTACTTCTTTCGCTAGGTGGTCGCGTTTGTTAAATTAGATGCTTCCTTGATAATACACTAGTTTTCTATAACTCTTTAATCTTTGGTAAACTGTAGGTCAGGCAGAAGGACTTGACTGTCATGGATGTGGGTCTGTATGTTGTGTTGCAATGGCCTGGTATAGATTGTTTCGTGTCGTTCTCTTTAATAACTTGAACGTTGAAGATTTATTTTGTTTGCTCTAGGATTAGAATGAAAGACGCTCACTTAAAATGTATCTTGCTTAAAAACAGTTTTATATGTTAAATATGCATAATTTGCATTATGAACAGGTGATTAAACGATGTGAGGAACTAGGTAATAACGCTAGACGCTACCTGTATCATGTGGCAGATATGTCAGATATGTCAGCCACTGAAACTCTAATTAAGGCAAGTACACATCTTTGAAACCATTGTTTGTTTGTATTGCCTGTGACTATTTACACAGAGCCTTCTAAGGTCTTGCAGTTAAAAACATAACTGTCTGACAAACCTAAGAGTGTGGTTTATTGTGTTTTCAAAGTGTTTGTTGAGCTGAAAGTACATATTTTCTGCAGTTTGTTCCCGAAGGCCGGACTAATCTTCTAAAAGGCTTTTCAAATCCATGAGAGATCCTGATGGGCCCTTGTTGAACAGCATTACAGAAGTTCAGACATGTCAGAATGGAGGCGTCAATAAGAGTCGTAGCAGTGTCAAATGAGATATTATGTCACATTGCTCTGATGTGATGCATCTGGTAAAAGCAGTTTGTTATTGATTCTAGCTACTATTCTTGTTCACTGGCACTCTTGTAAGCATTTCTGCATTATTGTCAGATTGTGTTATTTCTAAACAAACAAATATCTCATCAGCAAGACCTGCAGAGAAACTTAATGTGCTGCTCCATGGATAGTTCTTTGTGTAGAAGCACTCAAAGATTCTCGACAATGTATTGTATTGTCAAGTAAGCAAACGTTGCCACTGTCTTAGCGTCTGCTGTGTGCCAGCCATATAGATTCCCATTTTATCAGCTTTCAACCTCTACCAATTTGAGAACATCCAATCCTCAACTTGTATCATGATGGTTTGATTTTGAGCATGTTCCCATGATTTTGTTACCAATTTGAGAACATCCAATCCTCAACTTGTATCATGATGGTTTGATTTTGAGCATGTTCCCATGATTTTGTTATTTCCTGAAAGTTTTCTAGCATTGAAGCAGATGTCAGAAGTTTTCTTTGTAAGGTGCTCATTCATGTAGACCTGCAGCTATTGATTGATTCTCAGCTGGACAATCGGAGAGATTTATTCAACCAATGGACTTCATCATGGATCTGTCTTTTTAAAAATCATGCAAATGTTGGACAACTATGTTGATTAGATGGCATGAAGTTGAATGTCTGGTTTGGATTGGACAAGTCTTACCTTTATGCTACTGTGAACTTGATGCACCACTGAGATACCTTGATGTAAGATGTGGACAGCGAACTTCAAGTCAGTCATTAGTAAAGGTCATAACCAGACCACAGGTGGCAGCAGAGGTTTTCATGAAGTTTGTAGACCTGACACCCTCTCCTCTGCCAATGTTTTGTGTGGTAGTCCATAAATAACTGTTATGAGATATTGGCTCTTTGAAAGGTTGTTGCAAGAGATACAGATCAGACAACAACTGGTTGCTTTCCATCATCAGTTGTTCAGAAGATTCTTCCAGCTAGAGTAGTGGTTCCCACACATTTTGCACCAAAGACCAAAAGAAGCTTCTGTGTGACTTCCTGTAGGCCATGCATCTTTTTAAAACTATATTATGATGATGATGATGACGACAATGATGATGATATTTGTTTTTTTTGTTATATAATTCATGTGAGATGACAGTTAGAGGTAATAATAGAGAAATGAAAATAACTAAGTGTTATTTATAACTTTTGAGGAATGATTTGTTTGGAATTTGTGAGTGGCAAGGATAGTTGATATGCTTATATATAAGACACTTGGTATGAAAATATTGTCAGCTAAATTTGATCACTGTTATCATTGATTCTGGAATGCATATTTTTTTTATAAGTTTCGTAGCAGAGAATGATTGTTCTTGTCTGTATGTATAACTGAAATGACTTATATAAATTGTTGACCAAATGAACTGGGACAAGTGATGGAAATAGAGAGAATAAGGCACTGACCAGGGACTGTATATCGCAGATGCAGGATCTTAAGCCCAAAAGCAGCAAGCAGAAGCCACAGACAAATTCTCTCTGCCAGATGAAACATTTTAATTTTTACTTTGATGTTAAATAATTCTTTTTTATTCTATGTCTATAGTAGAGAAGTAAAAAAAATTTTGAGAAATGGTATGGTACAATGGGTGCAGATTGTTTGAAACAATGATTGCTAGAAGGGTCTTTCAGTCAAGAGAGAAGAAAATGTCTGCACTCTGTTGTAATTGCAGATTTAGTGGAGATTATCCATGTAAGGAGTTGCTATTCTATTGAAACTGGGTTATGAGAAATGCAAACACCAGCGATATCAGTTATTATAGTGAGTGATATCGCTTTGAGGATAGATTGACCACTGAAAAGATCAACAGGAAAATACGATCAAATGACAACAAAGTTTGTTAAACCAAAGCAAAGACAAAATCGGTTGTAAATGACACTCATGCAAGATGTTGTTACAAGTTTCTATCAATTAAACGACATTATCCATGCATGGGGATTTTATTATCGCCAAGAGCATATTCTATATATAACGCTGTGGGTTTGTGTGTGTGTGTATACAGAAGGCTGAGGAGGGTCTTGGAGGCATTGATTATCTGGTGCTCAACCATATCGTTCTAACGTACATGGGACTGTGGATTGGCGGAATGGAGAATTTCACTGGACTTTTCAACACATTCAATGTGAACTTCATGTCTTATGTTCACTTAGCTTCTCATGCAATTCAACCTCTTAAGAAAACCAATGGTAGCATCATTGTGGTTTCCTCGTTAGCAGGTTTGTTTTTATATGTACTTTTCATATGAAAGTCTAGATGATATATTTTTCTGATATTTTTCTGCTACTATCTGAAATCAATTTCGATAATCATGCGCCAAGCCAGGAAATTTTCTTTTAGCTATATTCCACGTAAAACAGATGAAGGACGTCTATTTCCTATTTCCTGCCCTTCTATCACAATCGCCTGCATATTGGAAAGATCAGTCAGTTGGGGGAAATGTCAGATACATCTGAATGATGATGTCAGTAAATAGATGGACCTGGGTTCCTATAAGCCAATGAAGATCTAGATGAGGATAGTCATGTTTGGAATGCAATATAATGGCCCAAACGTCCATTGACTCTGAGTGAATGATTGCTTGCTGACAAAGGTGATATGTCTGGGTCATCATTGTTTGCTCTTTGAGGACAGTTGCTCCTCATCTGCCCCAACTTTCTCACAAACTCACAACGAGTCCTTATAAAGTAAACTCATTCTATGCATTCTAGTCTGGAACGATCTAATGTATATATCTCCACCAGGAAAGGACAGCGTAGAGCAACCGAGCGACTGTGGTCTTTTCTGTCACACATTGGATGTGGTCATCTTTAGATGTAACTATCTTTAGATAAAACTAACTTTAAATATAAATATCCTTTGATATGACTATCTTTTTGTATGACTATCTTTAGATGTAACTATTTTTTATATAACTGTTCTTTATATATGCATATCCTTGGAAAATGAGTTTTTGGCCGTATTAACACAGCACATATGGGTAAGCTGGTACCCTGCGCTTGGCGTTCAAGTGGCTCTGTAGTAGTTTGGAGATTATGATTACAATTGTGAGCCTTATATAAATGCCATTACCTTAAACCTACCTTAACTTAATCTTGCATTTTGTAGGAAGAACAGCTCAGCCATATGTCACTGCATATTCAGCCTCTAAATTCGCTTTGGATGGCTTCTTCTCTGGTTTGAGGCAGGAGTTAAACATAAAAGCCATCAATGTCTCCATCACTCTGTGCGTCATTGGATTAGTTGGTGAGTTATAACAGACACAGAGGAATGTTATTATATCCCTTGAATCAGCCACTCCTACTTATATGTGAAGTTCATAAATTGGCTTTTCACCATCGATTTGAAATGTATTAAGTTAATACATGCAATTAATTGCTTCTTTTATGCCTTTGTCTAATGCATAATGCATTAATTGATGGCACACCAAAACTAGGCTGTAATCATGAATATATGTCTATTATATGTGACCCATCTGACCAAAACAAGTCGTAAGTCGGATTTTTTGCAAGTTGAGTGTTATATACCATTTTGAAGGATAAAGCTTATCTTTTAAAACACTAACTTTATTGTTCTATGATGTTCCTGTCCAAAGTTATGTGTAAAATATATGATTCAGTTGTTTCATCATTACTCCGAGAAAAATGCATTTGAAGTTGGGTATAATTTTGAAATGGAAAATGCCTAGCCAACCTTCTTCAAAATTGAATGAAATTTTAAAAAGACAAATTAGCTAATGTTTGTTGCCTAATGCAGCATAGGTTAGATGAATGTATGGGCTTGCTACTCGTACCAAGTTTGCTATCCTATCATCAGGCTGAGCTTGGCTATTAATGGCAGGAAAATGGCAAATTATAAGAAGTCATTAAAATATTAAAACAATGGCTACCACAAAGTTATTTAAGAGTCATTAAAAATTAAATTTTTCACCAAATTTTGTTTTTATGTGTTTCAAACATACATATCAATTTCTGTCATAAACAAGAAATTGAAAAAATTACTTTAATATCAAATTTTTGCGATTATCTCACTAACGTGTGTTGTGACTTACAACTGATTTTGTCAGATGGGTCATATTGATGTGTGTGATTTAAATGTCGAATTGGGATAAAATTAATTGTTTCTGTTCTTTGGTGTAAAAATGCAGTATCACACAATATGCTAGTAAATTTACATTACATTACTTGGCTGCACACACTGTGTTGGTGTGGCCATCTATGCAATGCTTTTTAAGAACTACTTGGAATCACTTCAATCAATCATCCAATCAATGGGAACTTAATATAGTGTTCCTTCCACTTGCATAGAGTGTGAAAGGTTTTTCCAATATCCAATATCAATTATTCAAATGATAAATCTTTTGAATAACAAATGTGGTCTGAGTCACCCAGGATGAGAGGAGAGGAGAGGGTACTAAAAACATCTGATAATTGTTAATGTGTTGAAATAGTGGAATACTCATTTCAACATTCTTTAACTGTTTCGTGTTATGATGGACGAATATATAGTTTATAATAGCATGATTTGTTTGGATATAGTATAATTTGCATATCTGATGGATCATGATATTTTTACTTAATTCAGATACCAGCAATGCCATCAAAAAGTTAGAGGAAATTCATGCCAGTAATATTTTGAACTGGTCTCCGATGGCCAGAGCAGACGACACGGCCTTAGCAATCATCAAAGGTGGAGCTGTAAGAGCTCGAGAAGTATTCTATCCTTACCTTCCTGTTAGAATTGCATCACTGTTAAGCTACTTAGCACCAAGACTGATGGAGACTTTGGTTCAGCTAATGTACCAGATAGATTAGGGATTCTGGATGCATTGACATATTTCTGTATCAGGAATGACTTCAACAGCGTATTCGATGTAGCTAACTGAAATTTATCTGCCAATTCTTTTTGACTGTCTGTGATTTAGATGGAGGTCTTAGCTTTTATACTTGTACATTTGATGACTCTCAGAATGAGAATATTCAACTTCTGTCCAATTAGTAAATCATGAAGACTTTTAAAATTTCAGAAGAGATATTATGTAGTTTATTCAAGATGTTAGCACAAAATAAAAATGAACACAGCATCATAACTAAGCACAACGTTAGCTTGGGAGTCATATGGTCAATGTATGTTCGTCTACCAATGGGGAGTTGAAGGTGCTTTGCATCCATGCACTGCATCAATTGACCTTTGTGTTGGAACATTCCTTCATTGAATATGTAACCTGTTTTGTTTGATTCAACTCAACGTACATGTGCTGTGTTGATTTTGTAGTTTATGAATGTACTGTATATCTGGTTATGTGCAGTGTACTCAGAGAAGTTGAGAGAAAGAGGTACAAATTTCTTCCTTGCCATTCCTTGTTTTCGGGCTTAGACTCGACCCCGGGAGATTCCCAGTGGCTATTAAATTACGTGTGCGGCCGAGAAAGGAAGAATATCTTTAAATAGTTCTTGTTCTACTTAATTAGTCCTGTTTTGTGATTCTAATGTTATTACTTATAAATTATGAAATATTGACAGTGCATCTGTGAATGGCTATTATTACCCAAAAAACTTGCACTGTCACGTGAAACGTACGGTTGATGAGCGTTGCATTTTTCCATAGAAAGCAAAGCTGTGGCAAAACTGACCCAGTTGCTACACTGGTAAGAGCATAGGCTGCATGTCATGCACCTCTGTACAGAGTATGTGAACCGCGATTCTCTTCCCGATGCTGCCTTATTTCAGAGAATTGAATCGAGAGCGGATCTGTCATCTCTTCTGCCTCTGTTGCTATCTGTCTGTCTGTCTGTCTAGTGGCGGCGCTGCATGGACGCAAAATACGCAATTACGTCCCAAAAAAGATTAAAAAAATGACCAAAAATATTTTAACAAACTTTTTTCACAAAATAAAAGAAATTACAATACTTAACAAAATAATTTGTAAATAAAATGAAATTTTCAACGTCGTCAGAACATACTTAGTACTGTAGGCCTACTTACGGCATATTGATGCTTCCAGGCTCAGAATAGCTAATATAGGTCTATATTAACAGCTTTCGATAGCGGACGATTATCGAACATTTCCTGTTCAAACACATTCTGTTTTCATTTGTTTTTTAAAGAACAGCTGAAAATTGTAAATCTGTTTTTAAATTTTATTTTCAGTTTCATAAATCAGTTAGATATAGTTGTGCTGATATTTTAAGTTCACGTTGCATTAGTTTAGTAGGGCCTACTGCAGTTTACAGATATTAAATGTCTGACGAAAACGCTCCGCAATCACCAATAATATTTCAAAAACAATTTTTACGTAATAAAAGACATTGAAATGTAACCAAATAATATATAAATAGAATGAAATTGTCAACTTCGTCAGAACATACTTAGTACTTTCGGTGTATTGATGTTTACGGAACTCAGAATAGCTAGGCCTACATGTAATAATATTTATAGCCTATGATAACGGCTTTCCATAGCGGACGATAATTGAACATTACCTGTTTAAAACGTTCTGTTTTCATTTTGCTTTTAAATTACAGTTTAAAATTGCGTACAAAATTTTCAAGGCCAGCGCCACCACTATGTCTGTCTGTCTGTCTATGTGTCTCTGTCTCTGTCTGTCTGTCTGTCTGTCTGTCTCTCTCTCTCTCTATATATATATATATATATATATATATATATATCTTAATTGCATTCATGTATATCTTGTCTCGTATAAATTTTTTGCCGCTGTAGTTCTTCAGAGTCGCCTGGTTAACTGGACTGAACCTGTTGACACTGCATGCATGCTATTTTAATGGGCCTTTCAGTGCCCGATTCTTTGTCTCAGAAGTCAATCACACATAATTATGAGCCCTCCGTCTTTTTCCATGACATTGCTCCCAAATAGAGATGGAGGCTCTGAGTTTCTGTAGTCGGGCCGGGTGACGTGGTCTATTTGAGCCACGATGCTCGTTGTCCGCTACTCCAGATACATGCGTTCGGCTGGTGGATAAGAAACTGGAAGGAATACTTTAGGAAGAGTTAGAAGAAAAAGCGAAAATAAAAAAGAATTTTAGGCATGTAGAAAGATCGGGCGAAAGTGAAAGGAAGGGAAGATCAGTGAAACGGAAACCCACTTGGACTCTGACCTCCTTCGGACAACTATGCTATGACTTGACGCAGCCTTCATGAATAGACTGGAGCTCTGCGCTAGGCTCTCGAATTGGGCATTAGAAGTTAGAGATTACTATTACGACTTGAAGGAAACAGTGAGAGTGCCCGAGGGATTTATTAGAGGACGAGACATGCTGTTGGTAGAGGGAGGGTAGAGAAGAATGAGCGTGCGAAAATGGAAGGCAAGCGGCTGGAAAGGTGAGAGTGAAGTACATTGGGGGAGAAGTAATGCTGTAAGAGTTTTAAGGACACGCGGGTGACGCGGCTCGCCAACCGAGGCACTTCGAGAGTGTAGCCAGAGCCATTGTGCACCACGATTGCTCGCATGATGTACGCCTTATCCGCTTGGTTGGTTACACAACGACCGTTCTAGACTTCAATACTTAATTCCTCCAAAAGGCGAAACGAATGCGTTTCACTCCCCCGCAGCATCCTCACATTGACGTATACTGGCCGCAGACGTCGACGATCTCCCATCAGTAATAGTTTTGAGCCCAAACCACGTGATTCGTCGTCTATTGCCTCTCTTTGTGTGGCGGCTCGGCGCGGCGATCAAGGCGGCCGCTACCTATACCAAGTAGGATAATAATTTCATCCAATCCTGAATCCTCGGGTACTCTATTGTCTGATTCCAAGAGCAGTTCCAGATAATAATAGACATACCTTATTCCCAAAAAATGATTGTGGGTGGTTATAATAATATTAAAGACAGTTGTCTTCTATATACTAAGTTCGATCCATCGATATGACTCATGCCGCATGAGTCATCGATTGGCATCATGGCACGCAGTCATGTCATGCCATAGTTCCGGTTATGGACTTCGAGAATGGACGACTTCAGCATCATCTTCATAGATGAGCTCTTATTCGTAGCAGCTAGTTGCAGTGGTGTAGCGAGACAAAGTGCCGCCCGGGGCGAAGGTACAAAATGCCGCCTCTGTCCATTATTTCCCTAACTTTATTCTTTTGCTTATCCCGGATATGCACAAGAAAGAGACAGGCATAAGACTTCGGCGCCGCTAAAAGTTGGCGCCCTAGGCTGCTTCCTATTCCGCCTAAGCCAGGAGCCGGCTCTGATAGACATGGCGCAAAAGAGAATTTAGGCATTATTATTATCATTACTAAATTTTTATTCATTCGATAGATGTAAAAGTAATGGCGAAATTAAATTAACTAGCGTCCTCTTGCGATTAATATAACAAAAATTTGCTGCCGACAAGATCATCTGCACTATTTTTTAAAATTTTGATGTTCATCTAAACTTGATTTCAACTTACTGGCTAAATTCGTCTACACTAACTTTAGTTATAAATGAAAATAAATTATTTTGTGATTTGTTTACTTTTGTACGTTTGTTAGATTCAATTGCCTGCGTCTAGTAGCGTAAGTATCCAGGAAGCCGCCTAGGGCACCGATTTTAGGGGCGCCGAAGTTTATGTATAATATGGTAATGTTTTCAGGAATTAAATTTGAAGATGATACACAAAGAAATTCACTAGTTAGGCATTAAAAACTAGTTTTAGGCGAATTCCAACAACGATATTCAATCTCCAAACGCTACATTGAATCTCACGCTCTTTCCCTATCAATTTTACTATGCCAGAATCGTCTATATATTTTTTGTCCCATGTAGTGTGTGCCTGATCCCACATTTCTCACATCCTACTGTTCATGCAACGAGGGTGGGGCGCTCTTATGCAGATGAATGGCTGGGGCGCCAAATTACCTGAGGACTGCTCTGATGTGTAAAAACACGAAGCGCCATTCGATCTTTTCGATGCTACTTCGGTATATCGTATATATTAGTTTTATGTCGAGAAAAAGATAAAAAGCATTGTGTCAGGTTTAGACAAGAGCAAAAAAATCTTGAAGAATGCAACGTATACAACAATAATTTTTTATTTATTTTTTTATCGAAAATTCCGCCCCTAGGGAGGGTCGCCTGGAGCGGTTCGCCCCTTAACCCCCCCCCTAGCTACGCCACTGGCTAGTTGTAAGAGGTCAGGTGGTCACAATGTGTATCCGTTGTTTCTATGGGGTTGAAATGGGTTGCTACTGTAAATGCCGCAGAGGCAACGGGGGAGGAGCACGAGGAGGAGGAGGAGGAGGCCGTCTCTTCAGGCTTCGTCAGTGCTGAAGTTGCAGGCGCAGAGCCGACCGAACCACCATGAACTCGATGAGATGACAGTGGTAGCAAGTACTGATAATGCGAGGACACAGCAGCAGGAGCAAAAGGAATCTCTTCAAACGCTTGACTGAAAGATTGGCTGAGAGCTCTGCATGGCTGAAGACCAAACACTGGATGCAGTGATGAGGAGGAGGAGGATGCGTCAAAGAACCCGAGTGCAACAGATGCTGGCATTCGATTGGATGCCATTGGGTCCTGCAGCAGAAGCGGATGAAGACAATTCAGATGAGGTTTCATTGTGGCTTCAAGAATGCGGTTCCGGTTGCCTGACTCGACTGCTGAATAGTTCGCCTGCTCATATGATCTAGTGGCCATCTGAAGGAACAGTTGATGACGATAGAGCAGTTGCTGCTGCTGCTGCAGCTGATAAGGGATGAACTGCTGCTGAGCGGAGAACAGCTGCTGCTGTGAATAAGGACAATAGCTGGACTTGAGCTGTTGCTTTGTGGCATTCATCCAATGGTATCTCTTGCAATCGATTCCTTCTGTTGACCTCTCACCGTTCATCATCACCATGTCATCTTCTTTTCTATCTGGATCCATTTTCGAGGTTTCCATTTGTTGCTTCTGCTGCAGCGGCTGTTGCTGTGCCTCTTCTGCTAGGTGAAGATGGCTTGGGATGATGATGCTTTGGCTTTCGTCGCCTGTTTCACGAATAGCTGCGGCGACATTCGATGCACCGATATCTGTAGAAGTGGAATTAACAAAATGATAACTTTAGCTATTTTTACGCCCGACTTGATTCTGCGCACGCAGTTTTAGCGTAGTGTTACTATGCTAGTACTAAACAGTGTTGGACACGCAACCAAAACTTCGAGACCAAGACCGAGAGAGAGGTCAAAGACCAAGACCGGGTGGTCCGAGACCAAGACCGAGACCGGGTGGTCAAAAGACAAAGACCGAGGATCTAAGACCAAGACCAAGACCGATAATCCTTTTAAAAAACAATTCAATTTATTCAGACGCTAAAACGGAATAAGACGCTTAAGACATTCATTTTATTGCTGAAGAATACTAATCTTAATAATGGTCCAGAAAACAGTTTTACCGGCCAGTCTGAACTTTACGGGTTCAGTCCTTCGCTTCGGCCTGAGAGTATTACACTATAAATTACTTACAGTATACGATAGGTAAATATTTTAAGACATCCGAACAAGTAGATTAACGTTCTGTTTGAATGGTGTAGGCCTACTTGTACTTGGAATTGTAGGATAACAGTGACTACACTTGGCCGACCACATAATATTAGATTATTTCAAAACCTTGAAATTTGGTAAAGCAAATTTTGAAATGGCTGCATGGTTCCGTTGCAAATGCAATTTTGCCTATAGTAACATGTATATATATATGTATATATATAGCTGATCAGCACGCCATAAATCGATGACAATCGCGTGAGGCCTAAACGTCCGGTGTGTCTAATAATCGAAAATTACCGACAAATATCAAGGAAATTGCTCTGATACGGCAAATGACCAAGAAGCTAACCTAAGACCGTTCCTTTAAGACCAACACCAAGACCGATGCATTCGAGACCAAGACCAGAGTTTTCCGGTCTTGAGACCATCTCGAGACCCCAGTCTTGGTCTCGAGACCACATCCCTGGTACTAAACCATGTCAATATTTATATGGCCGTGTTCGAACAGATGTGCTAAGACAAAAGAGAAAGAGCAAGTGACTGCGGTTATGTCCCGGTGTAAAGACTTCAAGTTACCCCCCCCCCCATTTCAGGTTACCCCGGTAATATGAAATCGATTTCAGATTAACCCCGGGGGTAACTTGAAATCGATTTCAAGTTACCGAGGGGTAAGGTGAATGGGGGTAATTTGAAATCGATTTCAGATTAACCCCGGGGGTAACTTGAAATCGATTTCAAGTTACCGAGGGGTAAGGTGAATGGGGGGTAATTTGAAATCGCTACACCTGCCAATCGTTAGTAGTCAATACAGTACAATGCAATACAATACAATGCAATACAATACAATACAATGCAATACAATGCAACACAATGCAATACAATGCAGAACAATGCAATACAATACAATGTACTGCAACTGACTTTGATGCTGCCTTAGCGCGCAGGACAAAACACGCAGACATACATGTAGGCCTAAGCACCCTAATAACAGATGTGCTAAGACAAAAGAGCAAGTGACTCTGCGGTTATGTAACGGTGTCAAATCAAACTAGTTTCTTAGTTTCATTGTTGTTTAATAGAGGAAGTTAAAAAAAAACCTATAAATTTTTATAGACCTAACCTATGAAGCCTATATATATACTCGTTTTACGGCAACCATTTTTTGTAGCTTTATTTAAATCTGCTGCATAGTCACTCAAAGCCACAACATCATCTGGTTGCATTAGGCTAATTTTGCATGCACAGTACAATCGCGTTTTATATAGGCCGATATATATATATATGTTTCCATAAAGTGTTTCCGTCAGCCATAACTCTGTCCAGACTTGACCTGAAACCTTCATAGGTCTACATAAGCAGGCCCGGCCCTTGAGTTTGCGGAGCCCTAGGCAGCAAATCATTGTGTTTATCATTCAGTATACTAAGTATATAGAAACTGTATTTAGGAAGCTAGTTTGTAACAAACTGAAACATGTATACAGTTCTTAACTTCTTAAAGTCGCAAGCAAATCTTGCGAGCTTTGACGGATGCAAATATCTTTAATGAGCTCATAAAAAGATCGTTAGCAACATCATTCTCAATTGATAAAATAACCAAGTTAGTGAGCCGTTCCAACCAATTCCTCATTACGAGGAACCTCGATAGACTTGGGCGATTAGGGACCTTTGCTCATCGCGATTAGTAGACGTCAATTAATCGATTAGTTCGATTAATCGATTAATCAATTAGTAGGCAATTAATCGATTAATTGATAAAGCGATTAATCGATTTGTAGGCGATTAATCAATTAATCGATTGTTCTGTTAGCTCGATTAGCTCGCTTTTTCGATTAGGTCGATTAGTAATATCACAACTCTTGATATTGACTCTATAGTCGTCAGTAAATGCTCAATTACGTTAGCCCTTCTTCTGTCTTCGAGGCCTCATAAGTGCACACACGCCTCGACGGCGCAATTGCAGCTATAATAATTACAAAGCAATTGTTCGCTAAGGACTTAATTGCTCAAGGTCCTTTACGCAGTAACTGTCTCGTCCGAGGGTCAGACCCATACGTTACAGGTCGACCGCTCTAGCCAAAGGGCGACAGTGCCTCAATATCGGGCAAATTGCAGACTTACATATATTGGAATTACAAATTACCAATTAGGCCTACTGTTGAAAATGCTATTAAATTACATATCACATTACATATTACTTTTAAGTGCTGCTGGAAATTACTCATCACATATTATGCAAGTTCAATTAACTCAAATTACAAATTACTAACATTATCAGAGTCAATCAATACACAAATGATTCTTGACGAAACACAAACTTGCTGTTTCCCCTTTTGTTTGCATGACAATGTCAGATACCGCTTAGGCCTTTCTTTCAGATGTTCCAATAATTTATCCGCTTCGACAGTTTCACTTTTCAAATAGTAGGTCTAAAAGGCTAATACTAGAAATATCAAAGTAAGACGATTAGGCTATTGATCCAAGAAATTTGTATAAACGACTTTTTATTTATCAAGCAACGTAAACTAATTTGTTTATCACAATTGTAATAATGAATTAAAACTTACAGGCAAAACTGTATTCGAATTACGAACTACAAATTACATTGATTTATGGCAACAAATAACAAATGAACAAATACAATCGTAATTGAAATTACGTGATTTCTATAGATGTGCTAAGTATAGCAGCCGACTTGCAGTTGGAAACTGCGTTAAGTTAGCCATGCACAGATAAAGGCAATGTGTCAGTGAAGTGCACTCTCCATCAACAAAGAAGCAACGATGGATGAATGGCACTGTCAATGATGTGATCGGTAGGGCTATAAGTATAGAGCAAAACATCAACCATAAATAACCCAATTGCCCTCTACTTCAGATTCTCACTACGGCTGATGATCTTTCACGCATGCATTGTAATGCATTGTATCGTATCCAATGATAGGATTGCTAATAATCTGCTGAGAACTGGTAATAATCTTACTCAGACGTTCAGCTGGAGATGCTTCATATTCTTTTATGTTCAGGCAGTTACACGATGTCCTTGTTTCGTAGTGTCGGTTTTTGTCCTCTGCCTGGTGCAGTCCTCGAAGAGCGAATAGAAGGTCAGTCTGCTTTGTATCCTTGTTATCCTCATGTGACTGTTGCCTGCGCAATGCCACCTGTGCCGCCATCACTCGCTGTCTTTCGGCGATCAGAGTGCACTTGGCACAGCAGCAATCTCGCCAGCGACAGAAGCGCTTGTGTCCCTTCAGCGCGGAAATGACTCCGTGGTTGCGACACCGAGCACACTTTGGGGCTCTCGGACATCGTTCAGACGACGGACGAAAGTAAATGGAGGACGAAGAAGACGACGACAGGGAGGGCAAAGACGATCGTAGCATTAGAACCGACTGTCGTATTTGGTGAACAACGGAATCGTATCTTGTGGAAGATGTCGAGTCAGAGGAAGAGAATTCTCCGCTTCTCAACGGCATCTCCGCAGTCATGCGATCTGTTCATCATACTTATGCTCTCATCAACCGATTCACGATTTTTACTAAGATCTCTTCAGGAACTGCTGTTAAGATGATGCCTTCATTTTGAACACACACACGTAGTGCCATCTGAAAATATTATAAGTTGCTACTGTCAGAGTCGTGTTTAACGCTTAAGCATTGTCCAGTGTAGCTGCAAATTTCAAGTTTATTTCTAGTCTGACGAAGTCGCAGTCAACTGAAGATAAATAACGTCTTCTTGATGGGAGTGTAATGGTGATATTCATCCAGATCACGACGGTGTCAACGGATGATCTGGATGGCGGCTATGTATAAGCCGTATACACCCATCACTTCTCTCACTCTCTCTTCTCACCCTCCTTCCCTCTCTTCCTCCGTTTCTCTCTCTCTCTCTCTATTTCTCTCTCTCTATTTCTCTCTCTCTTTCTCTGGCTGTCTGTCTGTCTGTCTATCTGTCTGCCTCTCTCTCTCTCTCTCTCTCCCCCTTTTCTCTTTCTCTCTCTCTCTCTGTTCACCGCTAGGCTGTGCCACTCAAAAGGCGATCAACCGGCAACCGCTGACAGCAGTTGTCCGTGCTTACCTACTCTGATGATTGGATGAGCGGACAGGACATAATGATCGGAGGTCTCCGCCCCTATATCCATGCAGCACCCGAACAACTTGAGACGGATGAGTCTAGACGAGACATGATCAAGTACACAGCAGACGACGACGATGATGACAACCTGTGCTTTCTTAGATTTATATCAAGTAGTCCTACACACAACCATCCACACACAATCAAACCACAACGAAACATCTTTGGTCAGTTATATTCTTTACGCTCACAACACTTGTGCTTTTGAATCATAATTATTTCATGCGCTGAAACAGTCTGTTTATTCTCTAGAGGCGCTATATAAATGTCAGCTGACTTAATCAGTCACGTCTTATGAGCGCAATGATACCATATAGAGCAATAATATTCGATAAGTTTCAAACGTTTCTCCACGTTCACGAGCCGAGTTTATGATGTAACTGGTTACTTAGATGTATTGCATAAACATTTAACATACCTTGGACATAACGACTTATGTGCAAAGTTTGCAAATCAGGTGCCGCATGAGTAGATTGCATACTATAGCCTAGGACTGGTGCCTGAATGTCAAGTTACAGTTAAAACATAGAGGATATAACTTTTTAGGTCAAATAGGCGCACTAGGCGCGTGCCTAGGGCCCCCAAATCTCAGAGGGCCCCCAAATGATGAAAACGTTAAATACAAAATAGCGTCTCAGGGAACTCCGACACGAATGAAAACATCAAATACAACATGACATCTAAGGGGGGCCTCAAATGAATTGAAATATTTCATACAAAATAACAACTCAGAGGGCCCCCAAGTGGTGAAGACATCAAATAAAAAATAATGTCTCAAGGGCCTCCAAATGAATAGAAATATTTAATAAAAAAATAACATTTCATAGGCCCCAAACGAATGAAAACATTAAATACAACATGACATCACAGGGTAGCCCAAATGAATGGAAACATTATATACAAAATAACGTCTAAGGAGTCCCCAAATGAATGAAAAAGGTTCATACAAATAGCATCTCATGGACCCCCGAATAAATGAAAACTTTCATACAAAATAACATGTCTGACGTTTGAAATATTTTGATTGTAATAATTTATATTCTCTATTTTGCAGCTAGGCATTCACATGACAAGTGTATAGTGGTAATTCATATTTGCTTTGTTAATGTGAATATCAATCGGTTCGATTAGCTGTGTAGATAAGAGCGAAGGCTGTGGACATGTTTTAGCCTCTTCGCCACCAGAAGCTGGTTCACTGTTTAATTAGGTGAAATTTTAAAATAAATTAAGTTGCGTATTTTGATATTTGATGTGATGAAGTTACGTCACATATCTCAAACTCTCTCCCCTTCGTCACAAATCGTCACAGATGTAAGACCCCACCAATGGGTGCGTTACGTCATTTATAGACGGTCCCTCAGACTTGATGTAATAGTTCAAAGTTCCTCAAAATGTTTGCGCCTATGGCTCCGTTTTCTGTAAACGCGCCTCTGACTGCATGCAGGTATGGAATCCATACCTTTAAGAGGCGCCCTTGTAGCGGCATCCATACCTGTATGGAATCCATACCTGAAACTGAAAGGCAACAAGGCAATGGTAAGACGGCACAGGTTATTAGTTAAGAAACCTTAGGCCAGAAATTCAGTGCAAAAGAGGTGTGGACTAGTGAAATGGTTTGGATGATTGTACAATGTATAGACCTATAGCTACCATCCATGGACTCTATATATATACATATCTTAACTTCTGAGAGGAATCTGGGAAATTGAGCTTTAAAGCGCTCCAGATAGATTTCCAGAGGTTCTTCTGGACAACTTATTAGGTCTATCCTCGTCTTTTACAGCAGTGTATTTTCAGGATTATTTTAATAACCGCGCGCCAAGAATTGCGCCGTTAATTATCGCGTGTCTTTCACAATCGCGCTTGTCGGGTGATCGGTTGGTTGTAGGCCTAGTGATCCATGATTACCGGTTGATCGCCTTTTGAGTGGCTTATAGGCCTATAGATAATTTTAATAAATATTAGGCTAAAACGATTATTCTAAGAAAAATATAGAGAGAACACACGAGATGTGTTCTAGAGAAGGAAAGTCTACAGTCACAGTCAACATCGTTGCTTTTCTAGATCGACGCAGGATGTAGCAATCTAGCACTTATAAGTATAGCTCTCAGTTTCGGAATAAGCAGAATACAAGAAGAAAGCACATGGGCTAAGCAGTAGACAACACAGACTTAATCTACCACCAACAACGTTAACAGCGTCATGTCGATTCTGAGAGTAACTCATGCAGAACTAAATACTGAAACATCTGGAGCAAATCTTATACAGCTGAATAAGCAAATTGATCATGCACATAATGTTACAAAATCATTATTCGCCACGTTTAAGCATTGTAGTCATTAAGACTTGGGTGCTTAAACCTGTACGTAGGCCTACGTGTGGTCTTTGCATATCTGACGAGTGTAATTCTACCTTTAACCGAACGCTGTCGTTTCAAAGTACGTCTTCATTATATCTCTAGCTGACTCATTCTATTTTTTTCTCATTATCTAAAATGCACGCTCGCACGCAGAAGAATATCAAATAGAAAATATCACACACGCACGTACGCGCATACACACATACTATGTATACAATAGTTATAGGCACACATTACACGCGTAGGCCTAATATTAAAGAAATAGTACGGTACATAAATATGTGACCGAGTCTGAGAAACCATTGACAGACATAGGCCTATTCGGCGACTCGCGTGGTGAAAACAAAGATGTTAAAATATTTTACATAGGTTTACATAACTTTTGCTATTCGGATGTTTTACGAGATCATTCGCAATAGTAGCTTAAACATGCCGCCCTTGAAAATGAAAACAACAAAACGTTTGAATGGTCAAGCAAATTGGAATAATAACATAGGTGACAAAGTGAGAACAAGCAAAGCTATATATATATATATATATATAATTGTGTGTATATATACACATATATATATATAATTGTATATATATATATATAATTGTGTATATATATATAATTGTGTATATATATATATAATTGTATATATATATATAATTGTGTATATATATATATAATTGTGTATATATATATATAATTGTGTATATACATATAATTGTGTATATATATATTTATAATTGTGTATATATATATATTTGTGTATATATATATATATAATTGTGTATATATATATATAATTGTGTATATATAGGCCTATCAGTGTTTACAGTCGTGTGGAAGAGAATTGTTAGTTTTGTGCACAGAGCAGCAGCGACTGAATAGTTTCTGTTAAGAAATTCTGCACCATTATCAATTTCTACATGAAACGGCCGTCATTGTGTCCATAGATAGTATAAAGTCATCGCACTAATAGACTTAGGCCTACAATTCGTGAAATGGTTACATAAAGGATGTAATCGTAAAACAGCCAGGTTCAACTCAATGTCGACATGACTTTATTTATGAGTTTCATTTTACGAGATATTACATAGAATGATAATATTGATTTTTTTCAGCTCATAATTATTAGACGTATCAGCGAAGATGCCCTTCGTTTGCCACATTTCTTTCAACCTAAGACTGCCTTCTCCATAAATTCATGCAAAAGAATTCCGGATATAACTTTGAAGGTGTGAGTCCGGCCCGTATGCCCAGCGTTGCATCCCTGGCTAACTCACACGCTGGCGATCTATCCGTTGACCTTTCGTTTTTCTGGCTAATAAATTAATATGAAATTATTCCATACGACAGCTTGAAGAAACCAATCCGGCGTTGCTCTAAGTTTTGCTCTAATTCCTTCGCCATATTCAAGCTTGCTGAGACTAACTGATCAATACCAGAGTCCGATGGGAACCGCGGTTCACATCCCAATTGCGGTTTATTTAGAAGATATATCGGACCCAAACAGCAGGATAAAAGCAGCACCAATCAAACGGACTAACAGTGGTGAAGGATTTCATGCATTAAACCCACAATGCACAATTAGGTGAGTCGAGGGCTCGAGGTCATAAATGATATGGCAACTCAGATGACAACCATGCATATGTCGTGCGCTGTCATCGCTAGCTGTCTGTCTGTATATATATATATAAGTTTATGTGCATACATAAGTTAACTAATTGCATTCATGTATATCTTCGTTCGTATCAATTAGCTGTCCTTCCACAGCTCCTTTAGAATCGCCTGCATTGTTCGCCTGTATGGTTAACTGGAATTAACCTTTTTACAACTAGATGCAACTCAGTGGCTTAACCTTGCTTAGTTTATTGCCTTAGAAGTCACTCGCCTTGGTCTGCTGTTCAATAGGCTTTGCTAACCTCGAGGTTTGTCGTTTATCCTTATTATCGCTTATCGTTTATTCATGTGCGCTTAGTGCCTCTGTCAATGAACGCATGCACAGATTCGAAGCCGTAAACTGCAATGAATCACGAGAAGCTTGCAGCCTTGCAGAGAGTTGAACATTGAGCTCTGAAAAAACTCGTGCGTCAAAATGGGTCCGCGCTTGGTACCCGACCCAATTCGACCCGACCGGACCCGATTCAGGTCATCTGGTTTTTGGGGTCAGAGCTTTACAAATGGTGACATATTTAACGGAGGGTTATAACTTTTACCCCGATGTGTGACGAAAGGAGGTCATAATTCGTCCAAAATTGAGTGACGTCATTTATGGCCGGCTCATTCTCTAATTTATTTCACATTTTTCAAATATTATATTAAAGGCCATATATGCGTGACTGTCGCAGACAGTCTAAAAAATTGTTTTTTCTTCGTTTAACTGTGGCAAATCGGTCAATAACGATATAAAAATTGGTTTTCTTCGATGTTTCTCGTTCGATGCTAAGAAGAACAAAAGATCGCTGAGAAGATCTTTTCCCATTGAAGCCCGCAAGTAGGCCTACGACAAGATTGGCTTCAATTTGCTGAAGGACCGCTCACAGCTTGCAATTGAATCAGTAATTGCTAGAAGAATTTGATGTGAAATGCTTAGATTTGAATATACGCCATGAGTATTATGCCGCCCCTTACGGACCCTTATAAGTGATTACAGATCTGTTAAGGGTTGCATGGCCGTGGGGCACCAAAATCATGTTTAACAACCTGTTTGTGATGAAGATTTTTTTGGTCGCCAAAATTAAATCATACCTACTTAATTGGGATAAATTAGTCTGCATAAAATAAAAAAATTAGTTTTAAACCTCATTTTGGCGCCCCTTCTAACTTGGCGCCCGGGTCATATGTCACTACCTCTCCTTAGCTACGCCTCTGAGGAGTTAAGTTCACTGGAGAGAGTTCAGTTCCCTATATAGGGTGACTCATCGCCATAATTATGTAGACCATGCTGCGTCGTTTTATTCTAATACTGTAATACGCGTTAAAACTCAGTGATGCACTATGCGAATGAACTGCTTGGAGAATCGATTGTTTGTTGGTCGATGGAATAGAATCTGTTCACTCGAATGACATCGAAGGAAGACAAATGAGAGAGCCTGACTGTTGGATGGAGATGCATTGGTCGAAGAGGTAACGAATCAGCTGCAATTAGTCGACTTTTTCTTATTCATGAATGTCGACGTCGGACGAATCGTAGGAAATTGACTTTCAATAAAATCTCCTCAATTGATTGATGACCGATTGCGATTGAGCGATGTAATAGTGACGGCACTATCTACATGTATATATATCCTCTCTTCTAATCTCATCATCACGTCAGTAGCTCCACCCGAACAGCCGATTCGACGCAGTAAATAGGCATTACAATTGAAACAATACATTAATACAATCCACTGTCGTCCTCAACAAATCTATCCTTAGAAGCTCTTATATATATTATATACTAGCTGGGGTACCCGGCGTTGCCCGGGTTGAGACAGGTTTGGGCCCTGCAGAGCAGGAAGACGTATATAGGCCTATATGGGATTTGGAGATTACATAGCTGCATTAACGGTGATAAACAATAGCAACGCAAGTGGGCACGTATTTACAGAGACGCTTTATGACTTATAAGCAAGACAATGAGAGGTCTATAAATGTTCTGGCCGAAGTGTAGTAAGCACAGGAATGTGACAGAATATCGATATCTAATCACTAAGGTTAAGGCAGAAACTGATCAGATAGGCTACATGTTTAATACAATACTGACCTCAAATGGACTGAATAGGCCCATTGAAACGACAGCATTTGACTTGTAATTAACTAGATTGTCGATTCCAGGACAAAATCCTCCTTTACAGTCGCCACTGGAAAATGTCCCTCCGTAATTTATAGGCTGGACAACATTCCAGAAACCAAGTCTTACTATAAAAAATGTCTAATATAAGGACCGAGTCACTGAGGCAAGAGTCCTTTGGACAAAAACTGGATAATACAAGTGAATGGAGCTATGACAAGAAGCCAATGTTAATTTAAGCAGCGTTTGATTCCTGTGTTCGTTGGATAATGAAATAACCAAGATCTAGTAGTAGAGCCAATAATTATGATTAGACAGAATAACTCAAAGATCACGAAATACATTGGAAGTATGAATAGAACACGTTTCATCAAGTTGCTGGGAGAGATACTGCAAGTCAAGGTGTGATCGGAATCGACTGTCATATCCATATCAGTTCCGTTTCGATCGTATTTGACTTCGTATTTGAGGTGCCTAGACGAACATCAAGATTGAGTCCCATAGAGGCGAGCAATGAGTCTGGTTTTTGAGTCATCGATGATAGTAGTGGAAAATGTTATAGTTTGGAGTCATAAGCGTAAATATGACTTAAAACGTCAATATATAATTCAATTTGGGTAATGCTTAATGTACATGTATATAGGATGAACAGCACAGGGCCAGAATTCGAGCCCTGGGAAATATAGCACCAAAAACTACATTTTCATACCCTGAAGTAAGGAAAGTGAATGCACCGCAGAGCTGGGAGCCTGTAAACATTATCCGCCACTAGTGCACTGTTTGGACTTGGAGTAGATATCGGAGGACCTACATGTTGATGACAACGGCGTTTGGGCTAATACCCGGACTAATCCCTCAGGTATAACGGGGGTTGGCCAGTTTTGCTCGATGTCGTGGGCGTCTTTATCAGCCAAAGATGTTCAGCTAACACGAGGCGGCACAAACAGTGCTGACCAGCAATAAGCTCAACACCATTCACAGTCGTATGAAGAGGGACGAACAGCCTTAGAGAAGCCCACGGAAGCAACAACCATGGTTGTGATTTGGTGCAGGAGAGCGACGATTGCTGCGGTTGTTGATCCAGGTTCAGATGGGTCGGGTCATGAAAATTGGACCCATTGACAGCTCTGCATGGTATTGAAGATCCTTGCAAGATAATATAACTTTCCAGATTATGTTTTTATCCAACACCTCACTTTCTGAATACCATCACAAGAATTCGGACTCATAGCCTATTATGCAATAATCAACCTAAACGGCGCTATATAAAAATACACTTGAATTCTCTCGAACACTTCGAAGAACAAATTCCGTCATTCTTTTTTCAATTTTTCTTGACGTGCTCTACGGGTAAACAAACGAAGTTGAAATAGCAGCAGTCGATAACTCTTTTAACTATGCCATTTAATTGCATCAATGAAATCTAACTATTCCGATTACATGGCAATGCATTCCGGATATTAGATGCAATTCACAGTCAGGTGATTAACATATTCATGAGAAGCGCTTGGTCGTTTTCATTTGGTGACTTCTTGGCTACCGATAGGATAGAATGATGCAGCTTGATGTGAACAACCAAAAGTCTTAGCTACCTCTCTACTCAAAAACAGTTCGCCAGTATCTTAAAGAGACAAAATATATTAACTTCTTCCGAAGCGGCTTAAAGTTACGCTAACGTTAAATAACTAAACCAGGTTTGAAGAACCGAAGGATGTAAATCCTGCCAGCAAGGACATTCTAAAGAAAACAGAAACCATTTAATGCAGTTTACACTCTAATAAGATAGGGAAATAAGCCTAAATTATACACACTTGTACGGAGCCCCTAAAGGAACATGAAAGAAAAATATTTTAAGTCATGCGAACGAGATATTAACTCGTGGCCACGAGATACAAACTCGTTCCCACGACTTACTAAGTCATTACTTGGCATTCATGCATCTGTCACTCCTCGACGAAAGCGACACCCTCCTTAACAGCTACTCTGCCTACCTCTGACCTCATACGGACTATACTTTGGACAACCCTTTCGATTTGAAGCAGCGCTCGTGAATAAGTTGGTGCCCTGTGCTTAGCTTTAAAGTGGTGCTTTAGAAGTCGAGGGCACGAGTTAATAAACATTAACGCAACGGTCAGACAACGTGAGTTTGAGGCCTACTGTATAGGGCTATGTGCTTTTGGATTACGCCTAGCCTGTAGCCTATAACACTGTGCAAGCATACATGTATTGTGAAGGATGTTGTGTATACAAAATATAAAACATCATATATATATATATACTATGTAATATAATCGAACATTTATATAGCGCCCCCTCAGTATTCCACTGAGTCTGACCTAATATTCCTCTGAGGCTGTCTTAGTATTCCTTTGAGGTTGTCCTAGTATTCCTCTGAGGTTGACCTAGTATTCCTCTGAGGTTGACCTAGTATTCCTCTGATGCTGACCTAGTATTCCTCTGAGGTTGACCTAGTATTCCTCTTAGGTTGACCTAGTATTCCTCTGATGCTGACCTAGTATTCCTCTGATGCTGACCTAGTATTCCTCTGAGGCTGACCTAGTATTCCTCTGAGGTTGACTTAGTATTCCTCTGAGGTTGACCTAGTATTCCTCTGAGGTTGACCTAGTATTCCTCTGAGGCTGACCTAGTATTCCTCTGAGGTTGACCTAGTATTCCTCTGAGGTTGACCTAGTATTCCTCTGAGGTTGACCTAGTATTCCTCTGAGGTTGACCTAGTATTCCTCTGATGCTGACCTAGTATACCTCTGAGGTTGACCTAGTATTCCTCTGAGGCTGACCTAGTATTCCTCTGAGGTTGACCTAGTATTCCTCTGAGGTTGACCTAGTATTCCTCTGAGGTTGACCTAGTATTCCTCTGAGGTTGACCTAGTATTCCTCTGATGCTGACCTAGTATTCCTCTGATACTGACCTAGTATTCCTCTGAGGTTGACCTAGTATTCCTCTGAGGTTGACCTAGTATTCCTCTGATGCTGACCTAGTATTCCTCTGATACTGACCTAGTATTCCTCTGAGGTTGACCTAGTATTCCTCTGAGGTTGACCTAGTATTCCTCTGATGCTGACCTAGTATACCTCTGAGGCTGACCTAGTATTCCTCTGAGGCTGACCTAGTATTCCTCGTAGATGCAGGACACAACGACGAACATCTGACCACTACGCATGCAGTCCGGAATCAAACTGCAGCCGACACGATTCGCTCGATTGACCTACGCAGTGCAGCGAAAGACATCAAGAGCAATAAGTTAAAAACGACAACACTGAGGCCTATATATACATGTACGGCGTAATAGATCTGCGTAAATTTACAAAACTATAGCAAAGGTTATGGAAAAAATTAAGAAACTGCCCAATTCAAATTTAAATTCAGTTTACCAACAGAAACTTTAAACCTGTTTTAATATTATAAAAAAATAAAAGCATTGATGCATGTACTGTCAATTTTCGATTGCGTTTAAGTTAGTAGGACTATCAATGCAGCTCGATAGAAAACAATTGCCTTTGGAGTATTGGAGTGGAGAATTGAACCATAACACAGCAACCTTTGCAATATTTCACTGTGGCCAGTAGAGGCAACGATATATATATAGTTTGCCAATATGTAGCCTATTTATAAATATATATTTATTATACATTATGTGTAACCTTAATGAAAAGTGACAAATTTACAGGCAGACAGATAGATAGACACTGACAGAGAGAGAGAGAGAGAGAGAGAGAGAGAGACAGAGAGAGAGAGAGACAGAGACAGAGACAGACAGAGACAGACAGACATAGTCAGAATTTTAGTAACTTCTATCAGAAGACGATATTTCTTTAGCTTTATCACAAATGCAATTTAATGTCCATACTATCATAAAATTTTTCACCAGGGCTAAACACGATTTTAATAGAAGGAGGCGTTAGTTAATCTTGCTGTTCATGTCAATAAGCCTGTTGCTAATCTGCTTGAACTAAATAGCATTTTAGTGCTAAACCATACGACTTATTGACTTATTTTTTTTAACTAGGTGCAGATTGTCTATTCCAATCCACATTTTCATCGATCTAAATGGCGTGTTACATGAATCCGCGTATACATTTGACCTACTACTAAAATTATGCGAGACAATGCATGTTAGCGTCTAAACTGATTGACACCGGATGATCAAATAAAGAGTAACAGCTGAGGATATTCTGTGGAATAAAGTATGCATACATATAGCATATGGAATTATGCATAGACTATCTATCACGGAGTCCTTGCATATAATATGTATTATTCTGCATTTGTGTTAAATTTAATAGATATCTTGTTCTATAAGTTCGTAGCATACTAGGCCCTATATATACGCAAATTGCCTGCACGCTACTGAGTAATTTAAATTGAGAAATGAGAAGATTAATGACTTTCCGTCTGTGTGAAGATAATGTTCAGTTGATGTCACTCACTTTTTTCAAGCCTTTCAGTATTTTAACTAGAGCGTCTTGTGTTCTTCCATCGTTCGACGCGTATCCATAGGTACCAAGGAGACGCAATCCCTGCTTCTGGGCGTAACTCTGAGCCTGTGTGAACTGCCAGTCAGCATTTCCAATCATGTCACAACTTGTCTCAAAACCAGACAGATTTTCCAGAAAATGAGAGCGATCCCACTTCTGCAAAACAACGATGGTCGTTACATCAAGTTCCACGAGTACAGCCTAAGTGCTTCCTGTACTTATTTAAGCTCTTAAGATTTGAAAAGGTATCTATCAGTGCTGCACAAGAATGCTACCCCTGCATCGTAATTCACGAATGTTTTTTCCATCTTGGGCTGTACGAGAGATAGCTCAATGACGCGGACATTTCACTAGCTATACGAATGATTTTCATGCGTTGGCCTATGTTTCAATCGACAGCATTCTCAACTGCTGCAGGACTAGATGAATGAATTGCAGATTATTTTGGAGACAACTACATCGGCCGTCGGAGATGTAGTCACAGAGCGCTTCCAGTGTTTGACAGACTGCCCAATTCAAATTTAATAATATTATCGCAGTTCGCTTCCCACCTTCGATTGTGAGGTCGTAGCAGGAGGACGTTATAATAATAAAAGAGTGCAGGAAGACACGCGGTAGCTCTGGAATTGGAATGTCATTTGATCAATCATAGACATCCATTCCTATGGCTAAAGATGAAAAGTACGTAAGCTTACATTGTCAGTGACTCGTTCCGCGTCAACATACTGTTCAGTGGTAAATGCCACAGCATTTTGAGATGCTAAAAGACAGACAGAATGTGACACATGTTGCATTATTCAAACGAATAAACGAGCGGGTAAATGAGTGAGCCAGTCAGACAGACAGACAGACAGACATGCAGACAAACAGTGTGAGAGAGAGACAAAGAAAAGTAAAATTTTAAGTATAGGAGATTTGGATTGAGCACGTTTAAACAACCATACAACGAACGTTGACTAACTAGAATCGACGCAAAATATTAATGCTTGTTTTGGGCAGAACAAATTATACAGCCTAGTCCCTAGAAGCCGTAGCCACATGACATTATTCCGTCACTGTAGAGGAACAGAAGAATCTGTGATCTGGTCAGAGTAGGACGGATTTTGCAGTTACAGTACCTGGTTGATTTCCCGGTTCTGTCTGATCAATTGGTGACCTTCAACAATCACGTTTCAACAACAATTCGATTACACTGGTTCAAGTTATAAATAGATTTACTCCAAACGATAGGACTATAGTATCAACCTACAGGTCATATATTCGAAGAGCAACGTTTATGTAGTTTGCCGCTGTCACCATGCATATTATCGCAGTTCGCTTCCCACCTTTTGGTTCGATTGTGAGGTCACTGTAGTCACATTAGAGTGCATGAGGACACGCAGTAGCTCTGGAGATGCACCTCATTATCATCATCATCATCGTCGTCGTCGTCATCATCATCAGTATCATCATTATTATTATCGTCATCATCATCGTGTCTAAGTAACAATCCCTGGCAACGTTTAAGTGTATATGGAAGTTAGACAACAAAATCACGAAAGAATAAAACCCGATGGTTAGATTCCAAGAATTCACGGAAAGTCACTGTGGCCACAAAGTTCATCATTTTGTGAGATTCTTAGGTTTTAAAATACATACATACAAACAAAGGCATCAAGTGTTTTGCAGGGAGCAAGAGAAGGACTTCGACCCAACGAATCATCGTCTCTGCAACAGGTCTACTATTAATTTCTAACTTCAATATAGGCTTACACGTGTCTGCACGTTGTACTCTAACATTAGGCCTAATTGAATTCAACTCTCTGTCTGGGCAACTGTTATGATGATTTCAAAAAAACAACTTCTAGATTTAGGTTCTAAGCAGCTTCGACGCTAACAAATGTGGGTGCTCGAATCGGTTTTGTTAAAAAAAGAAATTTTGGAAACAGATTTCAAAGCAGTCCATAATTGCATAATTTTACATTCGAACGAACAGAATTTCGTTTGACGATAATTGTATCCATAACTCATTAGCGGGTCACATGGAAATCATAAAAATCAGCTGTGGGAAACTGCCGATGTGATAATTGAAATGATGATAAGTGGTGGCGTACCCTTTATTATATATATCTTACCCAGAGGCAGCAGGACTAAACAAACAGCTGACTGACACTTGACCATTGCATCCTGGTCGAACGCTGCAACCGAATCGTTTGGCCTCGTGAATCTATCAAATACGGAAGCAAAAAGATAACCGTCATATGTTTGCACTTATACATATGCATGTATAATGTACATATGCATGTATAAGTGTACATATGCATGTATAAGTGTATATATGCATGTATAAGTTTACATATGCATGTATAATGTACACATGCATGTATAAGTGTACATATGCATGTATAATGTACATATGCATGTATAAGTGTACATATGCATGTATAAGTGTACATATGCATGTATAAGTGTATGTATAAGTGTACATATGCATGTATAAGTGTATGTATACATGTATATGTGTACATATGCATGTATAAGTGTATGTATACATGTATAAGTGTACATATGCATGTATAAGTGTATGTATAAGTGTACATATGCATGTATAAGTGTATGTATACATGTATAAGTGTACATATGCATGCATAAGTGTATGTATACATGTATAAGTGTACATATGCATTATAAGTGTATGTATACATGTATAAGTGTATGTATAAGTGTACATATGCATGCATAAGTGTATGTATACATGTATAAGTGTACATATGCATGCATAAGTGTATGTATACATGTATAAGTGTATGTATACATGTATAGGTGTATTTGTACATGTATAAGTGTACATATGCATGTATAAGTGTATGTATAAGTGTACATATGCATGTATAAGTGTATGTATACATGTATAAGTGTATGTATACATGTATAGGTGTATTTGTACATGTATAAGTGTACATATGCATGTATAAGTGTATGTATAAGTGTACATATGCATGTATAAGTGTACATATGCATGCATAAGTGTATGTATACATGTATAAGTGTACATATGCATTATAAGTGTATGTATACATGTATAAGTGTATGTATACATGTATAAGTGTACATATGCATGTATAAGTGTATGTATAAGTGTACATATGCATGCATAAGTGTATGTATACATGTATAAGTGTACATATGCATGTATAAGTGTATGTATACATGTATAGGTGTATTTGTACATGTATAAGTGTACATATGCATGTATAAGTGTATGTATAAGTGTACATATGCATGTATAAGTGTATGTATACATGTATAAGTGTATGTATACATGTATAGGTGTATTTGTACATGTATAAGTGTACATATGCATGTATAAGTGTATGTATAAGTGTACATATGCATGTATAAGTGTATGTATACATGTATAAGTGTATGTATACATGTATAAGTGTACATATGCATGTATAAGTGTACATATGCATGTATAAGTGTATGTATACATGTATAGGTGTATGTATACATGTATAAGTGCACATATGCATGTATAAGTGTACATATGCATGTATAAGTGTACATATGCATGTATAAGTGTATGTATACATGTATAGGTGTATGTATACATGTATAAGTGCACATATGCATGTATAAGTGTACATATGCATATATAAGTGTATGTATACATGTATAAGTGTACATATGCATGTATAAGTGTATGTATACATGTATAAGTGTACATATGCATGTATAAGTGTACATATGCATGTATAAGTGTATGTATACATGTATAAGTGTACATATGCATGTATAAGTGTACATATGCATGTATAAGTGTACATATGCATGTATAAGTGTACATATGCATGTATAAGTGTACATATGCATGTATAAGTGTACATATGCATGTATAAGTGTACATATGCATGTATAAGTGTACATATGCATGTATAAGTGTACATATGCATGTATAAGTGTATGTATACATGTATAAGTGTACATATGCATGTATAAGTGTACATATGCATGTATAAGTGTATGTATACATGTCTCTCGGTATATTATGTGCATGTTGTGTATTATGTGTTTGTTGATGCGTAGGCCTGTGCGTGATATTTATTTGTGTGTACATATTTGTTAGTATATAAATTGTTACTTGCAGGTTTCTACTAGAAATGAAACTTAACGCCCGAGATTAAGATAAAGTAGGCTATGTATAGTATATATTCCTCAAGAGTTAAAATCGTCCCATAAAATTATATCTTGTTTTCTCGATTCACAAAATGAAGTTGTCGAGCAGACAGCAGTTGAAGAATTAAAACGAAACAAACTTCAGCATCAAAGAACTCCTGTGATGGTCTCTTGAATTAGGTGTCCACTAAGGTTGTCACAGAAGAAGTAAACTCATTAGGTTATTCTGTACTGCAACAGTGTCTCACTCTCAGCAGACCAACATCTATATCGCCAAGAGTCATTAGCCGTAAATTATGAGCACAATAAACCAAAAGACCAATAACAAACTAGTCAAACATAACAAACGTCACCGTCCTTTCGCGGTTTTGCTCAACGTTAGCTTCAGTCACCAAACCTTTGAGCAACAGCCACATCTAGCCGCAAAATTACACAATACAACTGTAATTTGACATACAACTCCCTTTTTTACAACTAGTTCAGAGGCGCAGACACGCCTTGACGGCGTGCGTAATTCCTCAATCTCTCAATGATACGAGGAAAGCTAGGAAAGAAACGTCCATAAGTATATAGTGGGTCATGTCTATTTTTGCCACATGTATTAAGTTGACAGCTAACATATGGTATGGATGTTCAGAGTTAATGGAACCAAGTTGCGTAGATAGGGCAGAGCAACTTCTATTGAAAATGATTCGCAGACACGGAGATGATGCCGGCGAGTAGTTCCTCTCTGGTGGAAGATGATGCACATCCGGGTATTCGTCCAGGCACAAGAAGGACGTAGATAAGGCAATCTTCGTGTGTTGGTCGTTAGATTGACTATCTGTGACTATTGGTCTCCAATTACCGCGTCAACCGCCATTCTCGGCTACAGAGGGCGTACACGGCCAGCGTTGCTGAGACTCGACCGCGCATACACCCGAAGGGATCTTCTGATGCAGTCATATGGCCTAGGCAACTTGCATAAAAAATATGCTTCTTAAACGCACTAAATCCTTGGCAAAACCAACAAAAATATCCGGTACACAACCTAGTACTAGAGAACTCCAATAGGCTCAAAGTTACTGACCAAATTCTAAATGTGGATGAAACGATTCGACCGACATCATCGATGACATACCAATCATCTCTGCACAGTAACACGTCTGAGTATGTTTTGTTACATGATTTTTCTGGGATTTGTGGGTGTGTGCGTGTGTATGCGTGTGTGTATTCGTGTAAGAGTCCTGCAGGAAATGGACGACGTTCTGTCTGTGCATGCTTATAGCAATCGGGAGCGCAGGTATCTAGAAGACTGCTTTAGGCGAAAAGGCCGCCGCTACCATTTGGTGTTCATGGTTGGAAGCTGAGAGTGTCATTGGTCTAGAGCTACCTTGCTACATTGGGCTATTCACATGATCAAGGTCAGACCAAGGATGACCGAAACTAGGTCACGTGCAGTCTGCCTCTTCCTTCGATGAGGCTCAAATTTGCAAGTTTATCACGGAGGCATTTGTATGTCATAACATGGAGTTCAAGTTCATTTCGTTATTTGGATAATTCTAATCTGAAGTTTCTTTAATTTGTCAAGATGAGTAATTATATGCATGTGTTTATGCGCAAGCGCGTGCTTTACCTTAGCAACCCATAGTGATAATAAAAAAATAGCATCCAATAAAATTCAACAAACTCATACTGAGTCTTACAAGAAGAGATATTTAAACGTGTAATTTGAGTTTATGTTTCTTAAGCTTGAGTATCAGAGTTAGGTCTGACTTGTTTATTGAGCTGTTTCTCGTGCATCCATCTGTCGACGACTCTCTTCAGATAACCGTTGACGGGGTTGACGTCGACACTTGAACCATCTGTGTAGTCAACATAGGCGGCGATGCTGTCTCCCTCTGGCGTTGTCTTGTCAATTCCAACGTTACCTCGAACAGCGATAAAGCGACAGTTGGCGTACTGACCCGACAGATCGATGAGAAAGTTAGTTGGATCCCATTCCTAGAATTCATTGCTACACGTGTAAAACATGGGCAATGTCATTTCCTAAGCTGTGTTTTATGGTTTCTCTTATTGACTGTTGATCCGTTAAGAAGCCGTTCTTAGCCCTTCTGCATTCGCTTCTAACTACCATGCAGATGCAACATGTCATACGACGGTGAACTAGATATTCAGCAAAGAGGCTAACGGTTCCCGTTCATTTCGTCGCAGATCATTTCGTCGCATTTTAAAAACCAGACTAACCCTGACCCTAAACGACCCTCACCACGCATAACCTGACCATAAACGACCCTCACACATAAGTTCGATCAACGTTTTCAAAATGCGTTTCTCAGTGAGGGCTTCATATTTTTCCTGATATTCCAGTGCATACCCTACACAAGTCAAATGAAAGATTCTGGTACAAATTTGGTTTTGATCCGATCCGTGGTTGCCTTTATATATTAATAATATTGAAGAGGACCAATTTCCTGTATCTCGTTTCCTTTCCTGTCGTTTTAAACCTTTGTCTTTCGGCTAGCACTCTAGCCAATGGTGTCTATATAAAATTGGTGCCTATTTGAACCCAGCCAATGGCCTCGCTTAAATGAAGGTCCACGCACGAATATAACTAAACCAGGTCGCCATCACCTGTACAGATTGGTAGGCGAGCTTATTTATTTCGCCTAGACCCATTGTTGACATGTTCTCAACAAGAAACTAGGGTGACCACGTTTCGCTTCTGCCATTCCGGAGCACCATTTGCTCCAATCTAAATCAAATTCAATTGGGAGCTGTTTTCATTGGGATGAGCGCTATAGAGGTCTACTTGCGCAATGACCCAGCTGAAGATCGAGTCCATCCATTTCAAGAGTTTTGAACTAATAAGTATCTATTAAAAGTTTTAAAATTATAAACTCTAGTTTCAAGAAGGCAAATGTCACATGATATCACGTAAATTAATCACTTTGAAAGTTAGAGCCTGTAATGGTGGAGTACAGCACAGGACTATGGCGATGATGCAAATAGGACCTAGTCCTTGAATCCAGTTTCCACACACCTCAAGCGACTGCAACTTAATTGGCCCTATCTAAAGCTTAATAGTCCAAGCTACTACCAGAATGCCCGGACATCATCATGTCACTCCTACTCAAATATCATTGCGTTCCTATTAAAAATCACTGTTTGGTTAAAATTAAGTGAATCCACAACCGAGTCCAATCACCAACTACAACTCCCTACCGCAAGTTCAATTGTGTTCGTGAACTCTTTACCATCCAGCCAACTCGTTCTGCCAGATCCTCCTCCTGTCTCAGTCTTTCTCGATCCAAGGTCACTTCTCATCTCAGGCTCTCCAACCGAGGTATATCTCACATTGCACCACATCTCTGAAAGACACGGCGATCTTTCTCTCGCATCTTAACGGTTCATCTGCGTCATTGTCGATCAATGATCAATATCTGTCCCAGTTTCTTCTATTATGCCTCGAACTTTCCACTCATAACTGAAGTTTGGCCTCTTCAATAATTCCTACCCCGTCTCATACGATTCTCCACTTTTCAATTCTAAACGATATCCATCTTAGCAGCTGCTATGCCTCTTCTCACTCTCTGGCAGCCTGACTCGGGCCTCATTAGGACTGGACAACCCTTTTGGACAACCTCTCTGACTTGACGTGAGCTCGATAATTAACTTTGCCATGCGCTTGGCTTCGAGTGGCACTTAAGATGTTTGGAGTTCATGATTCTGATTACGATTAGACTTACACTTATTAACCCCTATTGGAGAACGTAGGCCAATCATTATCGTTATATATGTCGAATGAGTTGGTCACACGGAATCAACAACAGCATGTTTTATTCATTTTATCATTTTGAAAGAGGTGCCCTGAAAACTAAGCCCGATGGCGACAACGAAACTAACTTCGGCACTGGATGTAATTTCTGCTGTCAAATAATTGGAAAATTAACATGGCAACTTCTACATGTTTGATCATAGAAACACCATTCCACCGGCCAATTCGGGACATGTGGTCACCCTACAAGACACACGATCTTCGTTCCTGGCTAAAATAAATAATAATTACTTTTAATCAATAATTACGTTATGTACGACTATATAATATATGGCGTAGCTTCTGAATTCAACGAAGTCAGACTATGAAAACTTAAACACAGTTCTTCAACATTATCTACGGGCAACCGATGACTATAGGCCTATGTAAAATTCCATAATTATTGAAGTGGGCCAACTCAGAGCACTCTAAACGCATTTCTCTCCGATAAATTTTTCCGCAGAGTCTATAAATAGTCTTTATCCATAGCTCCCATCAGAATTAAGATAAATGATAATTCTGCTGTCACTCTAAAATGATGTAATAGGCCTACTTTAGACGTATTTTTCTCTGACAGGCTAAATAGTATCCGCAGTGTGTATTCTTTTATCCAAAATTTCGATCACAGCTAACATAGAATGATCGGTTCGAATCTCCTAGGCCTAAATATTTTCAAGCGTATAAACCTACAAGACTCACATATTAGCCTATAATTATATTATTTTTTCTTTAAAAATTTGAAGTCTAACGTGCGTTAAATTACGTGACAGTGTGCCCCGCGGCGCGCGAGGTGCATTTCTGACTCGTGTCTGGATATGAGTATGACGTCTCCATTATTCACGCCGCTTAATTGAGTAAAGGTAGGAGACTCGACATCGGACGGTGGAATACTGGTCTAATGTTTTGCTTACAGATGAGTCCGTTCAAGGTGTTTAATGTACCGAATGCACAAAACGATACAATCTGGGATTCACAGGAGGAGAACGTGCTGTCTGCTCCGCAGAGAAGCTTAGTCAGTCAGTGATGGTGTGGGGTGGGATAACTGCCGGGAGTAGCACTAGCCTTCACTTTGTGCCAAACGGTACCAGACTGAAATTACAGTACTACATTACAAACATCATAGAGTAAATCGTGACGCCAGCGTTCGAAAGACAATCAGACTATGGCAGTGTTATTCAACGAAAGTTATAATTATTAGTTGACAACAATCTTGGCGTATTCCAGGAGGCTGGTTCATGCTGTCATGTATCATGTATTTACAGTGATAATAATGATCAACAGACTGTTTCGCATGGCAATTTTTTTTCGGAAAACTGGCCTTCTTCATTATTTTGTTATAAATGATGGCACAATATTTTTTTTATAAATGACGGCAACCACGGACTAGATCATAACCAAATTTGTATCTACTGATATCTTCCAATTGTCTTGTGTAGACCCTGACTGAATTTCATTAAAAATATGAAGCCTTACTGAGAAAACGCATCTTGAAAACGGTGAACGAACTTTTATGTCACCCTATCCAAACTGCTTCACGAAATTGATCATTTACTTGAAAGACTTCAAAGCATAGGTTTGAATGTTATGGGTCTAATAAGGATGTGATAAACACTGATACGTGGGTGGACAATTAATAAGGCCTCTATAATTGACGATATAATTGACGGTTGTGATCGGCACGGTAATGAACAACGCGCGGTAATCTTTGACCTAGCCTGGGTAAGAAGCACCTCTGAATAATTATCTCTAAAGAGGCGCTATTTAAAATACGCAGTTAAGTAGATAGATGGATGGGTGGATAAATAGATAGATATATGGATAGATAGATAGATAGATAGATAGATAGATAGACAGACAGACAGGCAGGCAGGCAGTCAGACAGACAGACAGACAGACAGACAGACAGACAGACAGACAGACAGACAGACAGACAGACAGACAGACAGAGATAGATAGATAGATAGATAGATAGATAGATAGATAGATAGATAGATAGATAGATAGATAGATAGATAGATAGATAGATAGATAGATAGATAGATAGATAGATAGATAGATAGATAGATAGATAGATAGATAGATAGATAGATAGATAGATAGATAGATAGATAGATAGATAGATAGATAGATAGATAGATAGATAGATAGATAGATAGATAGATAGATAGATAGATAGATAGATAGATAGATAGATAGATAGATAGATAGATAGATAGATAGATAGATAGATAGATAGATAGATAGATAGATAGATAGATAGATAGATAGATAGATAGATAGATAGATAGATAGATAGATAGATAGATAGATAGATAGATATTCGATCTCATCGACTTCAGCATATAGTCGTCATAATCATATCTTCATAATCACCCTCATCGGTTTCAACAAACCGTCATCATCACCTTCATCGTCATCATTGCATATTTATTATCATCCTTGTCGCCATCATCATATCTTCGTCATTACCCTCATCATCACATCCCCATCATCACCCTCATTGTCATCATTACCGTCTTCGTCATTATCATATCATGAAAACTAAAGAATAAAAATATCAACCGATTTTAAATTTATTTTACTTCAAATTAAAGCTAACATGTATTTTACCAGTCTCGGATTGATGCGCTGAAAGTTTTCGATGACGTAGTTTTCTGATGCAATTGGGAAAGCCCTTCCAGCTCCAGCTGCCTCACTACCCTTGAATCCTCCAAAGCAGAGACTGGACAGCATCAACAAAAGCCGAACACCAGGATACATCGACGCCTTCAATTGCAAACAATTTCCACATAAGGATAACAAGAGTGAGACAGGGACAGAGAGAGAAAGAGAGAGCGAGCGAGGCAGACAGACAGAGACAGAGAGAGGCAGAGAGACAGACAGACAGAGACAGACAGACAGAGAATAGAAAGAAAGAAAAACAATGAGAGAGAGACAGAGACAAAGACAGAGACAGAGACAAAGACATCAGTCAGAACCTTAGCAACAATGAATAGTAGCACCACAACCAGAGGTGGCGATCCCCGGCGATCGAGGGAACTTGTCCCCATTTACCGAGAGGGGACACGTTATACTTTGTCCCCCTTTATATTTCTTACTCCTCTCATTCGGTTACCTCCCACCTCTCAAACGAGATCGCCGCCTCTGACCACACCAATTTACGAGAAAGAGGTTTTGATTATTTCTTTAGCCTAACCATAGTTGCAATTTAATGTAAGAAATTAATTTATTCAATCATATTCATAAGGGTAAACATAATTTTATTAGAAGAAGGCGTAGTTGTGATTGGTTGTAAGCTTATTGCTGATAGGTTTAAATTAGATAACATTTGAATGCTAAACCGTGCAATTTATGCTGACAAATAATGTAGAATCAATGAAAGACAGAAGTTAAGCCTCTAGGCTCTTAATAATACATGCTAGGGTACATGTATGTCGATGAATGTCAGCAGCACTTGTGGGATCGACCTGATTTGCGGTGTGGTTCGAACTCGAATTCGGAGCTTTGTCCGTAAGAGTCAGATTTCCTCAATGACCAACATGTTTGCAGGGCTGCAAACATGTTGGTTTTTTTTGGTTATTTGGTTTTTGGCTTTTTTTACAAAAGGCCAAAAGATACGAAAACTAGCAATTTTTAGCTTTTTAAAAATATTTTTAGTCAATTTACTAATACTATAATTATATTACTAATTGTGTGTTATTCAGTCCAAAGTCAAGCTAAATTAATCAGAGAAACGAGTTGGAGCTCTTTTTCATGCTGAGTCTGATGCTTTTTATAACAAAGCTGCTGTGACAAAATCAAAAGAAAAACTAATAACCCAAAAACCAAATAAAACCAAGAAACCAAAAAACCAACTTTTGATTTTAAAAAATCTTGGTTTTTGCACCCCTGTGATAAAGTGGGTGAGGCACGTGATGCAATATTTCTTGTTTCGATTTTTTCCCCACATTTTGTAATTATTCTGCAGAGCATAGTGATTTCGAAATCATAGTGAGGGTGACTAATATTCCATTCAAACAAGATGACGTAAAGAAATTATGTGATGACAAAATTGGGTGTCCATTGACAAGCTGGGGTCCGGTTCAGGTGTGGACGGGATCGTGGTCGAGGTCGTGGTCGAGAAAGTCAGCCTCCAGCTAGTCCAGCGTTTCCCAAACTGTGTTCCGCGGAACCCAAGGGTTCCGTAAGGCGAAGACAGGGGTTCCGCGGAAAGCATTCAACAAGCTTGAAACAATTTCAAATAAATTATACCAATTTTTCAGGCGGACTTGCAGTATATTTGACGCATTTTCGCCTTACTGGATTGCATGATTCTTTTCATAATCCCCGCTTCCAGTTTAAAAAAAATCTTTTCACGATTCCCGCTTCTACTTAGGCAGAACTCCACCTTCCAGTTAAAATCTCATCATCATTTCCGCTTCCAATTAAATGGCATTTTTTCATCAATTCTTTTCATTAATTAACCTTCTAGTTAGCATCATTTCATCAATCAAGCTTGTACTGTAGTAAAACATATATACTATATATATATTATATATATATATATTAATCAACCTGCCTTCTAATTAAGATAGAGCTTAAATTACGGAAATTATATCGTACGTATTAGGCCGATACGGACGAGAGTGAGTCACCTAAACTGCAAATTTCACATTATGCGTAGGCCTATAGGATGCTTTTTCATAACATCTGTGAAGGCCTATAAGTTTATATGAAGAGAATTTATGTGTCTTTGTCATCGTTTTTTTGTGTTGTTATTAATCTAATCTAGGCCTAAATCTATATTGTCTGCATTCTAAAACGTTTGCAAAACCGGAACAGTGTTTAGTTTTGGACCGGGGTTCCGCCAAAAAAATTGGAGGTCAAAAGGGTTCCGCGGTCAAAAGAGAATGGTAAACGCTGAGCTAGTCTATCCGCAGTAGTGAACCAGCCGACAATACTTCTTCCCCACTCACTCATCTATCTATATAGTTACCTAAGTTACGTGCTTTGTCCGTTACATCTAAGGCGCGTGATTGGACAGAAGTTGACCTAAATTTTTGCAAAAGTCAGTGTAAGCAAGAGTTCAATTCGCGTTTCAAAACTTTATTATTCGCGTCTATGTAGGCCCTAAGTATATATATATATATATATATATATATGCAGTTGTTAAAGTTAAATTCATCGTGTAATGTAAGTATATTTGCAATTATTCAAACTAAGCGGAAGCTTAATGGACAATGTGTATTTTTTGCGTATTTTAGTATTGACCGCTGCGCACTTGCAGTGTTACAGTATGTGACGCACAGTTCGTCGACCGTTTCGTTTAATTAATGTGTATGCCTATTTTAGCTCTGCGTCAAAGTGTCTTCATCACTACTATAGCAATGTTAAAATCAAATATGCCCCGTGATTATTCACGGGTTAACAGCTAGAACGAACAGTGCCAGTTGCAGTTGAATCGGGAGCTAAAATATTATCCGACCCGTGATTCTTCACGGGTAATAACGGCTAGTTAATTATAAAAGTTATGGGCCTACATATAGCGCCTCCATAAGAAGTCTACTCGGAAGCGCTTCCAGCCCATAGACCGATCAGTGCTGCTTGCAAACACTTTCCATCTAGTCACAAGTAAGGCAAAGGTCTATAGTGTAAGTAAATGAATCGTCCGCAAAGGGCTGACAACCATGACCTCGAACTTTAGGGGTATGCCTTTATTAATAAAGAATAAATTCTGATTTTTCTATAAGTCTTTCAAGTTAATTATAGCAATAAACGACTATCATCATCATCATCATCGCTCTCGACGTCAAACTCAGCGCCCCACCTTCCCTTCCTTGTATAGTCTCGAGACAGTGTCTCGGCCTCGAGACGTCTCGAGACAGTTTTTTACTGTCTCGGTCTCGGAGGCCTGCTGTCTCGGTCTCGGTCTCGAGGTAGTGTATCGAATTTTTAGAAACTGTCTTGAATCAAAAGTCTTGTTCTGTCTTGAACAAGAGATCTCGATAAGTCGCGCGTTAGCTGTCTTAAAATCTTGCGGCAACATAAAAACTATTCTCAGGAATTGGTACTATATACAATACAAGTTTTAATTTGAAATTACAAATGAATCTCACTCCCGAAAACTGATACACTACAGCATTTTATATAGGATCACTTGTCTTTCACTGTCTCGTACTGTCTTGAGCCTAGTGTCTCGGTCTCGGTCTTGGTACCTCACTGTCTCGGTCTCGGCCCTTCACTTTCTCGGTCTCGTCTTGGTCTTGAAGTTTCAAGTCTTGCATACAACACTGCATCCCTCATCCTTTAGGCCTACATAGGCAATACAATATGACCACTCCTTTCTAATGAACGGGTTTTGGAATTAATTAAGCATAACTTTGCTACCTCAGTCCAGTTTGATATCGTGATTAAGCAATCGGCTTATTCCACGTTAAGTATATCATCAACAAGTAATTGTAATGATGGGCACTTTTAACTACTTTATCAACTAGTAGTTATGACTAGGCTACTATAAATGTAGTTACTTAGTAGTTACATGTATGACTAGTTCTAAAGAAGCAGCCCTAGTTAAATAAATTGTTTAAATTTTTTTAGTCTATTTTAATCAAGTAGTTTTAAGTCAACTACAATATTTCATATTGACTCCACTTTTTCCCATTTTAGGCCTACTTAATCTAGTATTCTAGTTCCATCTTACACGAACTTCTATAATTTGCAACAAATAGATATATATGGACGTTGACCATAATATATCAAAAGTAAATGCGCTATGCAATTGATTTTATCATAAATTTGCGCTTATTTTCTTAAATTGTGATGGTCGTTTTGGGTGACGGGACAATTCGGCGCTGGGTGAATTTTGGGCGTCGGACATTTGGGGGAGTAACTCGGTTAGGCAGCACAAAGGCCTACTTTAGTAAACAGAGTAGGCCGATAGCGGTGGTACCTCCTTTGCGTGCTTTCTTATATCATGCATACCAGCATGCACTTCAACACCATATCACCACTCAGGGACCGTGTCACCTCCTTGCGTGTTTGCTAATAATTGATGCCAGCAGAGGCCTACTTCATTGGTAAGTCATTACAGCAATGAGGTGTGGGATTGTTACTCGCCGGAGATGCACCTCCCATGAAAGGAAGAAGTAGGCTGCCGCGATTTGGAAGAACGTTAAAAAAACTGCTGTGGACGATTACGGGAATAGTGATCTAATACCATACTTACGCCATGTAGATTTGGCTGAGGAATGCAAGTTCGCTATTTAGCATTTTAGCATTAAATTGGATAAGGCCACATGTATGTTCTTGCCATGGTTTTTCTCACTGTAAATAGGCCTAAGCGTTTACAAACTCGTCTGTAGCCGAATTGTCCGTCGGCGAATTGTCTTATAGTCTTCGTACCTCTTTTTGAAGAGCTGTTCCAGCGGTCTTGCCTCTACCTTCCCTTAAATTTACTAGCTTGTAGTATACAATCTGTTGATTTTGAACATTTACACTGTTCTAAGAGTTTGAACCGTTGCAGACTTTATAGGTTAGACATTTTATTAGCCATAGCAATTTGGCATTTGATATGTTAAAACTGTGTAGGCGTATACTTAACAGCTTTGTAGCATGTTCTAGCAGTTCTTTTCCCCTGTTAGCTTGTTTGATATACATGTATGCAGTAATTAATTACAATTAGATATATCATTGTGCTTTTATTTTTTATTATTTGTGTTTAATTGCAGCAATTAATACTGACAATAAATTTGTATGGTACTTTGTGACTATCAATGCACTACGACATAATTTTAGCTAAGTAACTTCAAAAGTAGTTAGCTACTTATCTTATAGTTACCAAAACTAACTACTTGTAATCTAAAGTATAGTTAAACAAAAGTTATAACTATTTGTATTGAATTTGTTAGGAAGTTGTTTCAATTGCTAGTTAAATCATTGGTGCCCATCACTAATAAATAACAATAAACACCCACCGTGGGCACTCATCCATTTTAAGCTTCCACCCGCAGATTAACCTCCGCTTGTTGCAAGCAATGCCAGTTTTGTCTCTCTACACTCGTCAATCATCATCATCGTTCGCTGGAATTGATGATCGAAGCAGAGGCTTTGTATCGATTGTTCACGTAAGTGACTTCTCCTTCATCAACGTTCACATACGGATCTGAAATTGTGGAAGGCCACGTCATCATCATCCGCCAGTGACGTAATATCTGACGATTCGACAACATCGTACAGCCTTTCATCTCCAACGTCACCGTAGAAGAGAATGCCGGGATGCCACGATTGCCACCTACATGCTGTATCCCCCGACCGTGATGCTGCGATGACCACGCCCTCACAGGTCATAACGCCTCAATTCAATTCTGACGGCTTCACCGCTCAATCGCTCATGCAGGTATCTCCTATAGGTTGTCAAGAGTGATCCGACACTCGATATCAGAGTCTGTCTTATCAGCTGCACCACCGCTTAAGCTTCAGTTATCTCGCCTTTATATTCTCTCGTTCTATCAAAATTCTATACAGCTTACCAGCCGAACCAACTTACTATCAACTAACCATCGCCCTTCGATTCAAAAAGCTACCTTCGTGACAAATGGAAAGATGTCTTTAATCTTTTCATTAAGCTGGCTTCAGAATATTTTTGTTTATTGCAAATTTCAGAGCTTACTCAGACGAAGTAAACTTGCTGTAACTCATTATTATAATGGTCGTCGATATGGAATTTTACAGTTCTCGTAATATCTTCACTCATTATTTCAAGCTGACAAACCGCAGGATGATCACAAATACGGTAAGAACGGATAATGACAAGTTATTTCAAAAGTCGAATTTAACTGTGCTGCAGCAATGCAAGGTTCCTATAAGGTTACAAGATGGAATTTTACAGTTCTCGTAATATCTTCACCCAATATTTCAAGCTGATAAACCGCAGGATAATCACAAGTACGGTAAGAACGGATAATGACAAGTTATTTCAAAAGTCGAATTTAACTGTGCTGCAGCAATGCAAGGTTCCTATAAGGTTATAAGTTACATATAATTTAACCAACGCCGCCAACTAGCGAAAGAAGAATTAGTCGACCTTAGGGGTAGCGGGCATCAAACTCACTTTCTCTGCTCTCCACGAAGGAGTGTTATCTATTGCTCTGTGCCCCTTCCCCAAGGGCCAATTAGCAGCGACGGATGATGAATATAGAATGAATAAAGCCATAAAGTGTAGCGACCTGGGGTGTTTATCGCTTTGAATTGTTGTAATGGGATATCATAATAGGCTGATAAGTCCTTTCAAAATATTTGGTCGTTGGTCTCTGCTCGTGTGTCTATTTGCTATGTAATTTCTCGCAATTGAGTGCAGCGCTTCTCCCTATCTTTCAATCGTCACTAGGCGTCAACGTCTGAGCAACAACGTTTGCATTGGGCTCTGTGCACGCTCCAATCGAAGAAGGTCACTTGACCACGCACTAGTGAAGTTATATAAGGCACTGCTGTCTTCTATTAATTAAACGAGCTGTTCACGGATTTTGATGAGCTGCATTGTGTTGCTGATTTTAAAGGATTAAACCCTTAGTTTTTAAGCCTCAATTGCTTTCATATTCATTCATTCATTCTTTTCGATAATTTATATAGCGCCTCTTCAAGGGAAACTACTCAGAGGTGCTCCCAGCCACGGCCAAAAAGAAATGACTGTAGCAGCTGACAAAAGGTAGGTAGATCATTGTAAGGGAGAAGGCGGAGGGCAACCGGGAGCCCATTCCAGGTGTACGGACCAACCACTGAGAAAGCTCGACGCAGCATTAGCGACGAGCGGGCCCTGGACACCAGAAGCTCGCCTTATATATCATATATATATCGCCATATACTTGTTATCATGCGTAAATATTGCAGCTTACCCCATGGGCATGGGCAATTAGCTACTAAAAGAATGTAGGCCTAAACAAATGTCTAAAGGGAGAGATAGGGGATTTGCAAATGCAACGAAATGTGTTCAGGGTAGAATTGTTCGATTGGATTCAGGACTAAATTTCAGTCTTTCGGATCTGAAATGACGATTCGTCTCTTACGAACAGCATTATTATATCCACCGTAACCTGGCTTTTGATTTATCTGATCTCGGTGATAATCGGGTGATTTGACATAATACGATTATACTGTACAGTAGACTTCGCTTCTGTTCCAGTGAATTGTGATCTTACTGGTGATTTCACTTGGACCGATCATCTAGGGACGTCTTCTAACCAGGACCGGAAACCCTAGCCCAGGTTTTGCAAGAAAGTTTGTAGGGTTTTAGTTTTTATAGTTTGTTCAAAGAAGAGGAGTTGTGGAAATATTATACAAGGGGACTTGAAACTTCTAGAATGAAGAAAAGAGATATTTGAGACAGAATCAAGTGGAGTAGAAGGATTCTTGTGGCCAAGAGGCCAGAGGGATCAATACACGCTTAAGACGAGACCTTCGAAATCTAACCAGCGCTATCAAAACCTATGTCAATCGGTAAAACGATATTGGGTTCATAAGAGGAGTGACTCGAAAAGACATTTGCTATCATTAAATTAATCAAATGGACATTAGTAATTATAATGATTGTCCTGCAGTGAATAGAGCAGAGCTACATATGAATATCGGTATACCGTCAAAATAATAATGTTAGCTCGTCACAAGTTATGATATAATCATTTCTCGATTGCAAGTACAATTCTTAGCAATTTTGCTAAGCATATAAGATTTTAGACAATGCAAAAATACTCACCATTTTGTCAGAAGCTGATGAGGTCATATGAGGTCTGTGTACTTCAACGTTGCCACTTTAAGCTACCGACGACAGCAGAGATGATTGTTGGCTTCCTGCTAATTCGATCGTCCTTTTATGTTCCAGCGTTGCGGTTACCCAGATGATCGCGCTATGAACGTTATTTGCCTGAAGCTAATTAAGGACTCGCTATCATTATTTTTCCTATCCGGATGTTAGGTTCTATAGAGCTGTGCTCACTATGGATCACTCGATTCGCCAACAGAAGCCAGCAGAATTACCACAGTCCAGCTATCGCAACACGACCAGCAGTTCAGATGTTGTATCAGCTGTCGTAGTTGAAAGGCACCATGACGCAAATTAAATAACTTTCAGAGTGCAATCAGTGTACTACATGTATTTGTTAACTACCGGAAACAACGTAGCAACTTTATCGCAATGACAGCAACGATAAAGGTCGCTGGTGCCAATATTTCTATTGTCATAACAGCGAATAACCCTATAGAAAACAATTTTGACTTCACTATAATAATTGTGATGTAGGGACTTCGAAAGTCTGAACTTTATCATGCAAAGTCCATAATTGTTTAGCATGCACTATACTCAGAAATGCAGAGTAGATATCTTGAAGGGGCGCTATAGAATGTTCGACTACATTACATTAACCCTACAGACAAAGAATAATAGAGATATAAATGAATTTCGCCGAGGAGTGTGCAACACTAGACGGGGTAAGGATGATTCCATCATGGAAAATAGAAATATGGAAGAGAATATCAACAACTTAATAATAGAGTAGCAATGACTTTAAAAATGTCAAACTTACGTACAGGATCCAATATGATATTGTAATGACCGATCGATGTCTGCAAGTGGTCAAACTTAGTTTGCCCAACTGTCTTCGTCAAAGCCTATGCCTATAATTATGTTCCAGTATGAACAGTCACTTGTTACAATAACAGTTTCCCATTTTGATTCACGTAATCCTTAGTATAATATTGCCATTGCTGAAAGCTACATGTATATGCAAAGGTCAGCATAGAAAACAATAAGTCCTGTAACTTTCGGAACTGAATTACATAGATGTCAGCAACGCGGCAGCAGCAACCATTGCTAAGAATATCATGGAAGCAGTCTATTCGGGCACCATAGGCCTACTTGGAATATGTTAAAACTTTGCAGCATCGGCTTCCAATGCATTCAGTGCAATCCTTGAAGTCAACTGAGATTCAAAGAGAACTACATCTTTGTACTAGGATGGAATGCGTTCCGCCGAATTGCTTCGTTTGCACATTCTGTAAATCAATTTTAATACTCGACTTTGGCGTTGATGAGATAAGCTATTTCGCAATGCAAATTCTAGATTGTGAGTGGAATGGTCGCTAAGTTACTTCTTTATGTCAAAACTATTTTATCCAGACCTCAGTATTGGATTTAAAGAATAGATATCTCGAGCTTAGATCACAGGCTTATCAATTGCAGCCGCTTCTTAGACACAGAAAGACAGAGAGACAGAGAGAGGGGAGAGAGGGGGAGTAAGAGAGAGATAGACAGACATAGAGACCGAGAGAGAAAGAAAGTAAAAGGAGAGAGCAAGACAGAGAGGAAGACAGAGACAGAAACAGAGAGTGACAGAGAGAGAGAGAGAGAGAGGTGACAGAGAGAGGGAGGAAGGGAAGGAGGGGAGAGAGAGTGAGAGAGAGAGAGAGAGAGCAAGAGAGAGAACGAAGAAATACAATGTAGACGGAAAGAAATAGAGCGAGACTGAGAGAGACACAGAGAGTGAGAGATGGAAAGAGTCTCTGAGAAAAGTGAAATTCAGATTGACCAGGACGCCATCCGTTCGCATCTACATGTAGGTGGCAACACACGGCTACGGATTCGACGCCTCACGGTACGAGCATCGGACACAGCAGATAATTAATTTGCCACAGAGCGTCGTTGGTACAATTAACAGCTGGGCGTTGGAATTTGGCATGTGTAGCTTTTGTGGACGCTGAGAAATTTTCTAAGATTTACATTACATTCAAAATAGAATTAATAATGTGTCTGAAGCTGTGATACAGACTGCTGATTATGATTATAAATTCATTTGTGATTATCGTTATTATTTTCTTGTAATGCCGTAATAATTGCTAACAGTCTGAGGAAAATACGAAGAAGCAAATCAGTTAAAGGATTTTCGAGAAACTCAGCTGATGCCATGAATTACCATAAATAGCGAAACGATATTATTTCATAATTGTGATGCATGGTTATTCTGCACTCTAAACATAATTCACACGTCCAGCTCTCTGTGTCGCCTGTAATAGCAACTGATGATCAGAAATTGCTCTGCTGCCGGAGCCTGACTGACTGATAGCAACAGTTATATGATAAACGAGCCTCAGCTTAAGCCAATCCCGAATGAAACTGCATCATTCTCCCTGTTATAGTCGTAGGCAATTTCCAATGACCTAATTTTAAGCAGCAATCTACATGTACACATGTAGGCCTACTTGTATCCGATGAAACACTGAAGTTTCCTGAACTGGTCAGTCAAAGGCTGAGTTAACTGATATTGGTTTTAGTGCTGTAAGCTTGTAACTTTTATGTTAAGTTGAAGTTTAACAGCACTTATTGTATGATGAGTCTTCATAATACAAAGCATGTGCCAATTTTTAATAATTCAATTGCAACAACCAACCCATATAATTATAATTAATAGCGTATTTCTTAGAGCGTTTATAAATATTCAAAATAAATTATAAGTCAAACCACAAAGAGAAACAGAGAGGGTGTGTGCGTGCTTGCGTGTGTGTGTGTGTGAGAGGGAGAGGGAGAAAGAGAGACAGAAAGAGAGACAGAAAGAGAGACAGATAGAGACAGAGAGAGTGCAGTCTTACATGGTTCATTCACACTAATTGAGAAGAAATCCAAGATTATAAACTTGTTCTAAAAGGCAATGACAGCCGATGCCCAGCAGGACCAAAAGTATCGTGTGCCTGCTAATAAATTATGAATAAATTTGTGCAATAATAAGTAGGCCTACATAGGGGTCCTAATTACCTTTGTATTTCTTACTGAATATTTTGGTAGTAGGCCTAATAGATAAGCGAATATCTATTGGAGTCATATTCCAAATTAGAGGACCAGAATATCTTATGGCAAATTGTCTATGTATAGTTGGAGTTTTTCTGCAAAGAGAGAGAACAAACAGAAGCGTGGACAATTGAGATAAAAGTTGGGGAGTGAAACAGATTTGCGAATAATCCTTAGAAGCTCAAGCTGGAAGCAAGAGAAAGTTTACTTGAACATGTGGTCGGTGAATGCGAGTATTATAATTATGTTAGATAACGATTAAGATGTTTAGATTTTATGGTGCTGTGGCGGACAGGCCACAAGGCTTGAATGAATGACTTATTTAAATAATCGGCTCGCCATAGCGTTATTTTACGTATATTTTTTTTACAGTGTTGCGTATAGGAAGGAAGACCGATCGGCGGTTTCTAATTGAGTGCATAGCTTGCAGACGCATGAATTGGCTTGAGTATAGCCTGACATGCGGTGCATCGCTATATATGTGGAGCAGTGGTTCGTACTGCTTCATACGTACATGGTACATGTTCTCGTACTGCTCCAGGGATCGTTGAGTGTTGCCATATAAATACGACCTCTAGTGACAGCCGCTCTCGCGGTCAGGCTGGTGCTGCTTTTCGCTGATCTGGTGGGTGGGCCCCTCTGCCGTCAATCGCAAGACTGACCGTGCCCTGATCGTAAGAGTCAACAGGCTGACAGAGAAAGTCCGATCGTGAGAAATAAATGAATGAATGACAGTTCTGTTCGGAAATACGGGGAAGATGGTGACCCCGTTGGTGGCCGTGAGTAATACAGACTGGGTGAGTCCCAGAAGAGACCGACGCATATATCGAGAGGCGGCCGACAGAGAGATAGACTGGGAAAAATCCCCGACCGTGCAGACCGTGGGAGTTCTGGTGGCCGAGAAATATTCTGGTTGGCTACTTAGATCGGTCATAGTTACTCCTCGTGAATACCAGCAGGTTGTCGGATACGTGACCCCGTCGGTGGCCGTGAGAAATAGAGATCGGGTAAAGCCCGAGCAACCGCACGTTACACCGAGACAGATTATGGCGACCGTTGAGACAATTTACGGGTAGAATTCCCCAGTGTACACGTTGGTTAAAAGACGGGGAGGGCGGCCCCGTGAAGCCGTTGGAAAGAGACTGAGAGCTACCGGAGAAGCCGTTGACAAATACTGGAAAACATGAATACATTCGATAAATACGGGGAGGGTGACCCCATTGGTGCGTTCGATACAGGGAAAGTTCCCTTTGGTACCGAAAGCCTGATAAATTGTGGGCGTCTCCGCATATTCTTTTCTATTTACGGTTCTCCGTAAATATCTATACTTGGCTACCTAGCGTGGTCATACATACTCCTCCCGTTTACCAGCAATCTGTTGATTTGCGTGTCTGATCGCAATGTCTTAGGTCGCGGTTTCCCCGCGAGGCGTCTACTAATTTCTTCTTGTAGATCTAACTACATAATCTCTTTTCGAGGACTTTCTTGAAAGATTTGCCAGTGGTTCGTTCCAGTGTATAAGAGACAGAGTACAATTGCTTCAGAGAAAGCGATTATAATAATACAGGTCTGTGTGAAGCATAGAGGTAATGTGGTGACACTTACTTCAGTTGCCTGTGAGAGAATCGAGTCTGAGAAACGTGAGTTGGTCAGAGCCCTAGGTGACGAATACAAACATGTTCCTACGATGGGAGGAATAAACGAAGTCGATGAGAGTTACAGACATGTGAGAGTCTGGCTGATCGGATACTAAAGTATATGACAGATGCAAGCAAGCCGAGAAATATACTTGTTGGCTACCTAGTTCGGTCATAGCTACTCCTGCCAGTTACCGCAGGTTGTCGGAGACATGAAAATTCGGGTGGCCGCAAGAGATACAAGTCGGGTAGATTCCCGCAGTAGCAGCCGTACAAACCGAGAGAGCGGCCGGTGGAGCGTTGGCACATACGGGGAAAGTTTCCCAGTGGATACGTTCGATAGAAATATCGGGAAATTCCCGAAGGACCCGCTGGAATTACACGTGGAGGGTGAACACGTTAGAAGAGCACGTGACAAACAAGAGAAAACACTGGTGCCGATTGATACATGCAGGTTACTAGTCAAGTAACGCTTCTTGATGGCTTTATAGTCGTTCGATAGGTACTCTTGTCTGTTACCTACGTTGGTCATAATTACTCCTCCCGGTTTCCCGAGTATCAGAATATATTGCGGTGTTGGCGGACAATTGCCAACGCAGAGGACGGTCAATCGTGTGCCGGATAACTTATGCGTGTGATGCCGGTATGCCACACACGGAAATGGGCCAAGAGGCTGACGTGAAAGTCTGGGCAGTCGGAAACCCAGGGTAAAGATAGTAAGCAGACCAAGAATTGATCGATGCGTAAATATTACTGTTGGCTACCTACGTTGGTCATAGATACTCCTCCCGTTTTCCCGAAGTATATTTACTTGCCTGTCTGATCGAAGTGATCGATACGAGTACGTTTGGGTAATCGGGTACCCAGGTGAATACATGGTTGCTTGTCGTTACACACAGTTCTGAGAACTGACTAAAGTGCGAGGTCGGGCCCCCTCGTGTGTAGGTCGGATCGAAGATCTGTGTGCAGATAGCGAAGGTTATAGACAGAAGACCTTCGCTATCAGTGTCCGTGAATACCACGCCAGTGTCATTTTATCGAAGCAGAATATATCAGTGTTGGTGGGTAGCTGCTAACACAGAGAACGGGAACTTAGTCCGTCAATTGTGCATGACAAAATATACGTGTGCGGCCGTTTATGCCATATACGGAAATAGACCGAGAGAGATACGTGTTGAGCAGAAGGCGTGATAGATAAGTGTCGGAGATGACATGACTAAGAGCTGTGCGACTTGTAGTGTCTAGGACGACAGAGTTTAAAGAGTTGAGAACAGTAATGTCTAGGAGTACAAGACGTTGAATTTAGCTACCGAAAATTGTATAGGCCGAAATGGCTTATGGACTTGTTTCAAATATGTCGTAACTTAAGAGAACGTTTGGTGTCCCTAATTGGTGATAGTTTCAGAGTCACAAGATGCTGAACGGTACGACATCAGGTAGAGGAAGACGAGGCTAGTAGCTTGGAAGGTATGCAAGGCGAGGAAGACTCCTGCCGGTATGATTATGAACCCTGTTTTGAGTACGGCCATCCTCAGAACGTTGCCCATCCGGCGACCGCGGAATAGGCAGAGTCAGACCTCGTTACTAATTCGAGCCGTGTTACCTTTCTTGGAGAAGAGACCCGTTCCTAATCTTGCCTGGTGATAGTGAACATCCTGGTAGATATAGAGAGTAACCGTTTGGCATTGAGATTTGGTAAGGAAGTGACTCGGGCGACTCCAGGTGTGTCAGCGAGCTGGGGTCGACACCGTCCGTTAGCGCTAGGCAGGCGCTCGGGCGGCAGAACGCCACAGTGCCACCTACGCGAACACTAGATGAAAATGTGAAATGACTCAACGAGGAATCTATTCAAATCTGTTTCACTCCCCAACTTTTATCTCAATTGTCCACGCTTTTGTTTGTTCCCGATTTCTTGCAGTGAATATTGCAATTCCCTCCTTTCTGTTCCTCGTGTTAGGATCATAAGGACTAAATCCACATCATTTGCCTGCATTGGTCCCTCTCCATGTTTCATATTTCCTTCTTCTCTTCGCTCTAATTGCATCTCTACCCCAATCTCTTACCTTAAAATCTTTCTTTTCTTCAGGGGCACACATTGCACTTGGAGCGTTTCTGAAGGGCTTATGGCGAGAAGAGCCTGTAAATGATCAGATATAATACAATAAATCAGTCGTGCTCGATCTATTTTGAGAGTAGACCTAACTAAGGGCACTTTTGCAAAAGAATCTTTGATAACTAACCATGCGTAGAAATTGAAGACTAAGCACAGACGGATGCTAAAAGTATTTTCAACGGAATCAACTGAAGCGGATTTGTTTCATTAACATTAAATTGGTGAATAAAAATGTTTTGTGATTAATCATTTTATGATAGCATTTGTAGCAAAATTAACATGGACAAGATGTCTCTGGCAGATAAAATGCGTACACAGACACTTCATTAATCATAAGCCTGATCTTGCTGCCAAAGCTGTAATCAAAGCTCACTCTGAAATCACTGAAGCTGAGCATTTATAAAAATATGCGAACGCGTTGATGATAGGGGTGGGCTGTGGAACGCCGTAAGGTCAGCGGAAGGCAGAAATCTATCGCCGAACAAATAGGCTATGGAGCATGTTGACGAACTTATTTGCTCACAGAATAGCAACATCAGAAGTCATCTCAGTACTCGGCGAATTTCTGCAGAGTTGAACATCATGTTAGAAGAATTGCCAAAAGAAGATCTGACCCTCATCGTTTTCGTCGTGTCCTTGGGCAAATTATCACCGATGCAATGGCCCCAAACAGGTTAACAAAACTGACCAAATAGACTCAGAATACGTGTGGCTACTGGTGGTAGACACAGGATGTGAAATAATATAATGTTTGCTGTATAACAATTTTTACTTGAGATGTGACCTTATAAAATCGTTTTTGTAACTTTTGCTGAATGTATGCACATGTGTTGAACTTTTTTTCCATCAAAAAACCATGGTTGCACTCATTAAAAGTGACAATTTTTGTTCTGTTTGACATATTTTATTAAAGGTTGGTAGATAGATATGTAGATATGAATTAGCTTTGCACCGGTAAAGTTTCATTTATTAATTCCTACTATTGGCCGAAATATTGGCAAAAAGTCTGAGGATTTACTCTTAGTATATATAATATATATATATAATATATATATATATATAATATATATATATAATATATATATATAATATATATATATAATATATATATGTGCTCATTTTTTTTACTTTTACATGAATCATCACTTTTTCCTTTTTGAATTTTTGCATAACTAATTAAACTAAGTGAACTTCACATCCGGAATGGGTATAACGGTATGCCACGAATGCAGCAACAAAGCGCATTTCCAGAATGTAAGATTGTATAATGCTCGTAGAACTTCAAACAGCACACAAAATCTGGTAGAGTGTTTTAAAATCTGTCAGACACTGTGAGGAACACGTAACAAGAGTAAGCCTAAGGTACCGCCGTACCGGGTTTTGTTGAATGATGATGGTGCTGCATTCCGATCAAATGAATTTCTTGATAATGGATGTAAATTTAGATTAAAAAAACAACACTCGTCAATGCCTTAGATGATTCATATTTCCCTCTAGTATTTTATTGTCATGGCAATAGAGATGACAGCAACATGACGAAATTAATGTTCGAAGAAGTTTTTTCCGGAATATTAGACATTTAGGTCTACGATATGAGAATTGGCTTACGACGCTATAGTCTTGGATAGAGTTTCTCAACAGTCTGCTGAAGGCCAGCATGCGGGATGATAATTCTTCTGAAGATGTAGTTATGAATACCTTCCTCGTAAGGCATCGCGCGATTCTGTGATAAAATGAAGGCTACCAATGTCGATCCAACTCTCCCAAACCCACGCTTAGAGTATATAAGGAGCCGGTGAGTGGACTTCCAATTTGCCATTATCCATTCGATTGCTTCCTGCAGGTGAATTTCTTCAATAGAATTTGTAGCACCTTCTTTCATCGCTATCTGATGGCAGACAACCGAGCTACTACTTTCTCGTAGACGCTGAGGTATGACGAGTTCCTTTGCAAGACACAGAATATGTGAGAATTCGCGCTCAGATGCTGCATTGACTGCGGCTTCGTTTCCTGCGTAAATGGGTCCAAGAATGGGTTGATGGTCTGGACAATTGAGACACGGTGACCAGTAGTCTTTGGATCTCAGAGGAAGAACTCGAATCTTACGATTCTTATCAGACCAATTCCATTCGCCGCTGAAGTTATCCTTCCTTCGAACTCTAACTTTGAACTCGAAATCTACATTGGCAACGATAAGAACTTTTTCACTGAAAGTGGTCTGCTGCTGTCTGTTCTGGCCTTTGTCTAAAGTCAGCTCGACCGAATGCCACTGTCCGTCCGTTGAGTGACTGTCATAAGCGTTAGTCCATGCCTGTGCAGTTAGCAATTCTCCTTCCAGCGACGATAAATCAGAAACCGTAACTCGATAGGTTAAATCCTCTAGCATATGCACCTCGAAGCCGTCAATAGGAGAAATAGTCTTGACGTTTAAACTCATCTCGATCGATAGGGCCTACTTTAAACTAATTTTCTGCTAACCTGTAGTCTGTACGACAACACGGAGCGCAATCGAGTTAGCTAGACCAAAAACTAACAAGTCAAGTTACTGCTAACAGTTTATAAAGCTTTATAGGTCTACGAATAAGGATATGCATGAAGTTCTATCTCTTCGGACTAAGAATTGCAAGACGTAGGCCCGTACTATTATCTATAACTGATTTAAGTTTAATTTGACGTAGACCAAACACGCTGCCTTGTTACGCAATCCAAGACAATGGCAAGACGTAGACATCCGAGCATAATTTACGTAACTTTGCCTTCAGGCCAAATAATGTTCAGGTCAGACGACAATGCATTAACACTCGAGACTGAAATCTTCATGCTTGCCGAATGAATTCTCTCTTTATATATATATATATATATATATATATATATATATATATATATATATATATATATATATATATTAATCGTTAATCAATGAAACTTGATAGAGCGCCACTTCAAGCAATCTCCACAGAGGCGCTCTCTGCGCTGGCCATATGATGCTAAATGTTATTCGGAACTAATAATAGGCTACTAAATCAGTTCCAATAGTCACCAGGGTGGGCCCACGCACAACCGTGGATCCAACCAACGGATTCCCGTCAGTGTAGGATCTACCTATAAGCCCTCCCCCCCCCCAAAAAAAATTGTCCGAATTAGCAAGTGCATGGACAGCGTGGTCTGTTGCGCACAAGATAATCTAGACAATTGTATTGGTTTATTAATTTTCATCAATTGCATTCCTATTAAAGAGTAGCTAACACAATAGTTTGACACGTCATGATCTGTATAGGGTAATATTTAACGATCGTGTCCAATCAACATTCCTAATGTAGAAGCAATTTTGAGATTGTTTCTTAGTATGATGATTGCAAATTGTTCTGGAGAAAGATCTTTTTCTCAGATGAAGAGGATAAAAATTGAATTTAGAACAACAATGACTCGAGATGAATTATGTTCCCTCAGTCTCATATGCATAGAAATTGACAAACTACGCAGTCACATCAGTGACTTTGCTCTGGTAAAGGCAAGAAAGAAAATATTTTAGTTTAATACTATAATTCCGTAATTTTTATAACAATTTTAAGAGATTAGGTAATAAGCCTTTGTAAATTGTGTCTTTTCAAAGAATTTTTTTTTTACCAGAGTTTGTATTATTAAGTTTGTTATGAATGAAAATGATTTTGAGTTAAAGATTTATTATTTCATTATCAATATAGGTCTACTTCTTAATTGTATTTCACGTTAACCCTTTATGTATCCGAAAATCACATTTGCCACCTACATTATAGAATATCTGGACATATAAAGGGCTCCATATCTCAAATGGCTTAGGGCCTCATCAAGTCTAAATCCGTCTCTGATTCCCGTCGACAGCTTGACAGATGGCATGGATGGATGGATGGATGGATGGATGGATGGATGGATGGATGGATGGATGTTCAAAGTCTTTGGGCCACCTTGCGTCGATGGCTATAGACCTATACAGCGACAATTGTCAACGCCGAGCGCAGACAGGACGAGTAGGACATCCACAAAGGACGTCCGCATCGAGGGGAAGGGGCTAAATGCGAACATGGGGAGGAAGGGTCATGGGCTGTGCGGACGTTCGCATGTGACAATGCTAAACTATCGCCAAAATCATGTGTAATGGTAGTTACGTCACAATCTTAGGTGTTTAATTTTATTAATACTGTAACGGTTCTGGGATACGCCTACCTGGTGTCGACCTGCTGTAGTGTCTGCCTGTTGTGTACGCCTGTCTACTGTGTTCTTTCTACTGTGGTATCTACCTGCTGTATAAGCCTATCTACTATCTACTGTAGATATCTACTATCTACTGTAGTCTATCTACTATCTACTGTAGATATCTACTATCTACTGTATCCTATCTACTGTGTAGTCTCTACTGTCTACTGTCTCCTATCTACTGTGTATCATCTACTATCTACGGCAAATTAGTATAAAAGAAGAGAGGGTCGTCATCGGAGAGTGGTCGTAGGATCGTGGTCGTCGCCGTCGTCTGGAGATTGTCATCGGGGAGCCTTGTAGTTTCGGCTTCGGCCTTGCAGTCTCGGCTCCTAGGAAGCACGAATAGTCGTCGTGGCTTGCGATAGTCGTCGCGGATATAGTCGTCGTAGCATAGTAGTCACCGTCAGCCATTGACGTAGCCTTGCAATTACTCGTTAGTTATCGACGTAGGGCGTATTGAGGGAGTGAGAAACGGACTGTTTCCGAATCGGCGCTACAGAAGTATTGTTTTCCGTTGTACATTAAAAAGAAGATTATCGAACAAGCGTGTCTTATTCCAAGCGTCATCCAGAAAGGAGCTATTTAAACCTTAAATGGTTAGTCTTCAGCAAACCACTGAAGCCTTACTCAGCGGACTGCAACTCGAACTACCCCCATATCGGACGGGACTGCAAGTCGTCATCCTGGTCACTGTCGAATAGGCCCCGTTCCGTTACAATAGTTTTTAAGGTTAGGCCTATACTTCACATTTGAGAAGATAACACAAGCCGTATACATGTAAATAGGCATTCATTAAATTTAATTTTTTACTTAGCTTCTATTCAATCCAATTCTTTGTCAAGTGTCTATTAAAAAGTGATGCAGTAAAATAATTATCAGCAATTGCAATGGTGCCTGATACATGTGTGACGCGTACGCCCGCAAAGGGGAGGGGTTGAAAAAAGTCCTTTATGGACTATCCCCTAATCCCTCACTGATGTAAGATGAAGCACGTCCGGATATTCGTCGAGACGCAAAGAAAGTGTAGAAAGGTATGCGTTGTGTGTCAGAGGTGTAACAAGCGGGGCAGGGGCATGCCCTCACAGTTTCAAAACTGAGGGACAAAGTTCAAATTTGATTGCAACAAACTAAAATAATATATTAATATATCGTGGACCAACCAAATGAATTGCCTTAAAGCACACGTTGATTCACTGGAAAAAGTGGCGTAGTGAGGCAAAGTGCCGCTTGGGGAGAAGGCACAAAATGGCAATGCCACCTCTGTCTAATTTTATCTGTCAACAGTTAAATGTAAAAAAATTTAAATATCCCAAAATAAATGAATATTTTTTACTTATAACTGAAGTTAGTGTAAACATATTTACCCGATAAGTTGAAATCAAATTTAGATGAAAATAACAAATATAAAAAAACAGTGGAGATGATCGACAAGATCAAAGTTGCAAGTTCGTATTATATAAATTGCAAGACTCTCGCAAGATGCAGCAAGAGGACGCTAATTAATTTAATTTCACCATGACTTTCGCACCTGTCGAATGAAAGAAACTTAGTAACAATAAATATTAATTTAATTTGTAAATTTTCTTTTGCACATATGTCTATTGACATTCGATCTAATGGCATTCGATCATTTATATGGTCCTTATTAGAGCTGTACCGAACATTCACTTCGTATTCGCTTCGAGGCCGAATAGTGGACCTAATAACTATTCGGTATTCGGCCAAACACTTGCGGTCGGGCCGAATACGAATAGTGGTCACGTTTCATCCCTTCTGCATATACGGCGGCTGCTGCAGCCACTGCGAGTGGACTGAAATAACTTTCACATTAACACAATAGCTGCTGTTGCCCGAGTCTGCCGCTGCTGCTGCTTTGTGATCTTAATACTTAGAATACTTTTATTGCTAGTTATTAGTTACCGCAGACTGACTGGAGGCTGCAAAACATTAAATGGTTTAAATGTTTACTATTCTGTACTACATTTTGTAAAGTAAAAGTTCAGTGTACCTTCGACATTATGAATGTTTTTACTTTTAGATCTATTTTATACACTAAACACTATTCGTATTCGTATTCGAACGAATAGTCGGTCTCGTTATTCGTATTCGGCCGAATAGTGATAATCACGTATTCGGTACAGCTCTAGTCCTTATGGTCAGTATATCGTAAATGTTAGTTTTAAGTCTAGAAAAAGCAAAAAAGGATGGTGCCAGGTTTAGACAAAAGCAACAAGAATCTTGAAGAAAGCAAGTTATACAACAATAATTTTTTATTTATTTTTTAAACGAAAATGCCCCCCTAGGACAAGTGCCACCTGGGGCGGTTTGATCCTCTTGCCCCTCACTGCACCACTGGTGCTTCACAGCTTTAAAACATGAAACATTGCTTATTAGGTTCTCATCATTAAAATTAAGGTTTACAGATGTCAGAGTTACGCATATGCATTTTAGGCAATGAAAGTAAGCAGGATCAGCATTGTTGTTACTAGGCAAATCAGAGCAAACTGTATAAGTTCTTAATCATCTGAACTTCTAGTTGCTAAAGGCTCAGCAGGATCAAGGGATGTTGTACTACAGTAATCGGTACAGTGAGGAGTTAAAAAAAAAAAATATTAGGACAATAGACAACAATATTAAAAGTTCTTTATAAACAGGTGTTCAACTGTCATTCGACCCTTATCTGTAAACAACCTGCAAAAGGCAAATAAATAAATGTATACAGATGAAAATTCGTCATTTCAAATGTATGGCTATAGGGATAGGCTGATATTTTAATTCTGAGCAGATTCTTATTCTAGGCTAAAATATCTTTTATAAAAGTTTGCTGTGCATCCCTTGGCCTGTAAACAGCCATTTATTCAACCATCTACACATAATAACTATCAGCAAAAACAGTGATGTGTGAACTGTGAGCAAAACTGAGCATATGGAATGCTTCTTTAAACAACATCCAAGACTATAGCAACAGATTCCAAGAAATCATTTTGCAACTATCAGAATCAATTCGTTGCCTTGCCTTTTCACGTCACATCCTAGTCGCCTGCACTCTCTTGACATTGTGCTATGAGTCCATGCAATGTCATCTTCCTTCAAACACTCATGCACCTGAAGATGCTTTATTTTAGTAGGCACCATCTGCAACTTTGAAAGATTCCCAGTAGTAGGATCAACATCCAAAAAGTACATAAGGGAGAAGTCACCTCGATAGGACTCGTGCCCATCAATACCTTCGTAATCATTAATAAAGTCACCACAACCATAGATTATCAACTTCTGATTAAATATTTCAACACCTTTGAAGTGATGCGACGAATGTCCATATACGACATCTACTCCTGCTTCCAAGATAAGTGCATGTGCAAAGGCCTGCTGATATTCTTCAAGATCGTAGCCCCAATTTCCACCCCAGTGTATGGAAAAAATTACAACATCTCCCTTCTTCTTGTACTTGGCAATTTGGTCTTTTATCTCTGGCACAGACTTGGTCAGATTACGTGACGTGATCATATTCAACCCTTCCATGTGATCTTTTGCTTTCCATTGATCAAGCACACCACTCGAAGGATGGCCAACAGCAAAGACTAGCACACGACCTTTGTCTGGAATTTCCATTATGAATGGCATAGCAGCAGATTGAGCATCATAACCAGCACCTACTAACGAAATATTGGCTTCTTTAAGGGAAGACAAAGTTTCGCGCAATCCGTCAAAACCCCAGTCAGCTGTGTGATTGTTGGCAAGAACACAACAATCAATTTTGGCTGCTTGAATAATTGAAACATTTTTAGGATGCATCTTGTAGTGGACACTTTTTCGTGGCCAAGGAGTCTGACTGGTAGTGATCGATGTTTCCAAGTTGATGATACGCACATCAGGCCGTTTCTGATCGAGGACACGAATGGCATCACCCCAAACATATTCCGGCCCACGCTCACTGTAGTCCGGCAGTGGACCATTCTTTGCAACTACCAGTGAAACATAATCTTTAGCAGACAATCCATTTCCCTCATACAACTTAGGATCACATGAAATTGGTTGAATCATATCAACTGCCCGAGCCAACATAACATCACCAACCACAAATACTCTTATTGCTGAACTAGCCATCCTTGTTAATGCCTGCACAAAACAAAAGATGCCATACAATATAATCATGTAAATTTGTATTTTATTGCATTTAAGCATTTATAAAGCACCTCTAGTAGCATAGTGAGGCAGAGTGACGTCTGGGGCGAAGGTACAAGATGCCACCCCTCTCTTTTATTTCTATCACTTTATTCTTGTGCATATCTCAGTATATCCATTATACAGTTAGTAACAGCATCAGCATGCACTGTCAAAATTAAAACTGTTTGACTAATTAAAATGCGTTATCATGTGATATAAAAGTAAGAGAATAGAATAGGATTGCATTAATTAAGAAATAAACCAATTATAAAAAAAACAAAAGCCTCACAATAAAATTACCAAACGCTTTGAAGTCTAGAAGGAAAATTATAAAGTTAACATAAAATTAAAATTAAATTGTAAAAATTTTATTCTTTCTCTTTATATATTGAAAAAAAATCGTAATCATTTAATCATGATGGGACTATAGTAAGCATAGTAATTAGAATAGACTAGTAACTGGTAACCTATCATACAGATTACGGATATGGCACTGTTTTATACTTTCATTCCCACTAAATTAAGATATTACACAGCATGGATATAGGCTGTAGGCACTTGGGAAGGCGCAGTCCTGCTTCCTGGTACTTCTACTATTACACGCAGTCAATTTAATCTAATAAACGTATAAAAGTTTAAAAGTCACAAACTAAATGAAGATTTTTCTATTTATAACTATATTTAGTGTAAACATATTTAGTCAGTGAGTTGAAATCAAGTTTGGATGAAAATAATAAATATAAAAAACAGCGCTAATGCTCTTGTCGACTGCAAGAGGATGCTACTCAATTTAATTTCACCATTACTTTCGCACCTATCGAATTAAATAAAAGTAGTAGTAATAATAATGTCCAAATTCTCTTTTGCACCATGTCTGTCAGGGCAGGCTCCTGGCATAGGCGACATAGGAAGCCACCTAGGACGCCAAATTTGAGGCCGCCGAATTTTAGAAATAATGTGGTGATGTTCTGAGGGACAAAATTGTATTATGATACAAAAAGAAATTCATAAATTAGTTATTAAAAACTAGTTTCAGACCAATTCCAATTCCAACAACGATATTCAATCTCTGAACACCTCTTTGAATCTCCAGCTCTTTCCCTGTTAATTTTCCTATGCCATATCGTCCATAAATTTTGTCAAAAAATTTAGTATGTGCCCATGCAGTGTGTGCCTGACCCCATATTTTCTCACATCTTACTGTTTATGCAACAGGGTTGGGGCACCCTTACATAAATGATTGCCTAGGGTGTCAAATTAAATTACCTGAGGACTGCTCTGATGTCTATAAACACTAGGTACTATTCGATCATTTCGATAGTACTTAAGTCGAGAAAAGCTAAAAAGCATTGTGCCAGGATTAGACAACAACAACAATAATCTTGAAGAATGCAACTTATACAACAATATTTTTTATTTTTTTGCCGAAAATGCCACCCCTAGGACAAGTGCCACCTGGGACGGTTCGCCCCCTCGCCTCCTCCTCCTCCCCCCCGTCGCTACGCCACTGTAGTAGGGTGAACCATTCAGAATTTTTGCCAGTCCTCGCGAGAAGAAGTATGTTTTGAGAAAAGCGAAAGAGGATGAAGATACTGCCAAATAGAATTATAGGGCAAACAGATGGAGAAAGCGAATTCCACAGAGAGGGACCAATTGATGCAAAAGATCAAGGCCATTCTAGTCTGAACAGTTCTAAAGGTCAAGTCTATTGATCGAGAAAAGTGGATGGAGGGAGGAAACTGACTGAGGAAGAAGTATTAAGTCAACCCGGTATCTCGGGGCAAGACCCCACTGAGCCTTCAAGATAAAAATGAGAATTTAAAAGTGTATGCATGGTAAGGGAGCCAATGAAATTCATAAAACATAATGGTAGAGATGCGAGAGAAATGAGGAGAGCGAGCTTTCAATCTAGCAGCTGTCTTAAGTACTGATAGAAGAGGAGAGAACTTTTGGAAGACCAATGAGAAGGGAATTGCAGTAGTCAATTCTAGAACATATAAAAGCGTGAACAAAAGTAGTGAAGGTGGAGGAGGAGACAGAACGACAAATGACCGCAATTATGGCTGTGTGACAAACTGCATATCAGCCATACAGAATAAATCCAAAAGTAACAACTGAGCACATCACACATATGGCTACTGACTCAAGTAAGTCATCAGATCAACAAATTCAAGTCACCTACATAAATCAATGCTGTCCATCGTTTTCAACACAGGTGGCAACCGAAGCAATTATTCTTTAAGCCAATAGTAAACTCAAAAGCAATTACTACAATTTAATGCAAATAATGAACTGTCTTCAAATACATTCTGGAATAATTATCCAACCACAACTATGTAAAGTAAAATCCAAAAGTAAAGCAAAGAACGGAAACGTTAATTTTTAATATAGCATGTCAAAATATTATGCAACCTGACATGCACCAGTCTGTGACAAACTTGGTAAATAGTTACTGTTAAAATAGCTACTACTAAAATAGTTACTGTTAAAATAATTCCTGCTAAAAACCGATAAACTGGTTAACAATTTGCAGCACCTGAAAGTTTGAGAGGCAGTGATTAATAGTGTCGAAAGCTGTACAAAGACTAGTGACACATCTATGCTCACAGCTTAGCTTTGTATAAATTGTATATAATTTATAACAATAAATTTAAAACTGGTTTTTCTTCACAATTCCGAATTTCGAAAACACTTTATCCACACAAAATTAGAGACAATAATAATTGGAGATACGAGAGGTAGGCTACCTGGCTACCTGTAACTAATAGTATTCTGAAATCTGGCCGGCCAGCCATCACCTGCCATCATTTTATGGCAAAAGGTGCTTGCAATAAGATGCGGACTAGAAAATAATCGAAATCCTGGGTGGTCAGGAATCTTCAAAAACTAACTAAATTGATACTCTTCAACTTTCACAAACTAAACCTAAAATAGGGTGAAATACTGTACCGTCATCAAAACCGAAAAGACCTCTTCGGCCGCAGCTGCAAAATAAACTTATAAGCATTAATATTAATTTTACCAATCGCTAGATTCGTTGCTAAAATCGTAATTATGCGCAATTGCAATGGTTATTTATAGATTGCTATTTATAGCGGAACGAAACTTTCTAGAATTTAATAAGGAGTCGCATCAAGTCGGGCAATCTAACAGATTTGTTGTTAGTCCTAGAATATTTAGCAATAATTTCCTTGCGTGTTCGTAATGCTATAATCGGGGTTGAAATCTTTGTCGGAGAAGAAATTGCTTTGGATTTCTGTCCTACTTGTGCCCTCTAGCGAATTTAGCAATAGGTAGGCGATTGGAAGCAGCCCATAAACGAATGTTTGCGATTTTTTTTCTCGTCACATTTCGTCATAAAAGTCATACCCTCCTTAAAATAGCGTGACGTCACAAAGCTCTGTACACCCCGAAAAACCAGATGTCCAGAATGTTAAGTGCAAATTTTGTCATGTGCAATTTTCATCCATTGCAGGCTTAAGGGCCTAGGAAATGAGATGAGCACTTCTGCAACGTTCCGTATGGTATATAGGTTGGCTCTACTACTCAGGGATGTGCGTAGAGGAGAAAACACTACCTAATTATATCCGATTGTTTCCCTATTTATAGATTCCTTCCATTCACACCATAGATCGTAGATTGCAACAAGAGAACAATTTTCTGAGCGTGATGATTTATTGCTCATCATTTTCTTAATCGCAAATAACTTTTTTCAAAGTGAAAGAGAAGTATTATAATTTTTTGTTACGATGAGAAAAAAGTATTGGTATCACGTATCGATGACCTGTTTAAAAAAGTATCGCGATACACACTCGATATCGACCAAATAAAACTATCGCGATACACGCTGCGATACTGCAAAAAGATCGCCGATACCAAAGTATCGCGATACTTTATCGCGATATTAACAGCCCTGGATGAGGATAATGGTGCAAGTATTGAATTAGCATGGTAGGTACTATCGTACAGGAATTTGGCGTAATCGACGACGATTGCTGGCCACTCAATGGCGACATTAGAGGCGCGCGGGGGGTGCGGACCGCACCGGGCGACACCGTTTAGTGAGGTGACACCAAAATGACATGATGACTCTTAAAGGCGCTTGCACAAAATTTCAATTAAAAAATCATTAATTTTATATTGACAATGACAGGCACCTAAGCATACTTCGCAACTTTAACTTAAGTGAATATGATCACGATAGTATATCAATTAACGGGTGAAACCATTCAAAGGGGTGAAACCAAAATGACTGTCTTGAAAGCGCTTAAGCAGATTTTCAGCAAGAAAATCATTCATTTTAAATTAACAGCAGCAGGAAACTAAACATACTTCGCAACCTTATCTTACATGTAGCCTATATGATTATGATAGTATATCAATTTACGTATTGCTCAAACGCCATGCTAATATAAACCTACTTTCTAACCTTCTAATGAGCTGCTATTGTAGCGAAACCCCTTTTACGTATGGCACCGGGCGTTCACGTATCAGTGGCAGTTGGGCGAACGCTCAGAAAAAACCTTGAGTTCCTTCCCGTCTTCTCCTTGTACCTCGGTAGGCCGAGTTCCGAGGTACTCCTTTCTCCTTGACTGTTCGCTGAGTAAGACGTGCCTGGTCTGGCGCAGGATTTAGCGACTGCTACTAATTCGAAAGTCACTAGGCTAGAGACGGAATCACTCGCTGTTCGACTAATATTCTTTTAATACAAACTAACGGCAGCAGCCAACATCAAACTCGTGAAATAGAACCAAAATAAATCGACACAGTCATTGTCGATTCGAGCTCTAATGTTCTTCGATTATCGTCTAACAACTACCAACTACCTCTACTACTCCCACTGACTGCTCCCCAATCACACGCAGTCGTCCCTTATATAGCTGCCAGACAAAAATGCTGCCTGACAAAATGCTCCCATAGGGAGCACAAAATGCTCCCATAGGGAGCACAAATTTCTCCCACATGGAGCACAAATTTTTCCCACCACAGAGCACAGATTGCTCCCATAGGGAGCACAAATTGCTCTCATAGGAGCACAAATTGCTACCACTGGGTGCACAAAATGCTCCCACTCGGGTGCACTGGCGAAAACCGCCACACGCCTCCCTCAGTAACGATTGGGAGCCCCCGTCCCAAGCAATACAACGCAACATAAATCAAGCACAAGTTCACTCCGGCTGCAGCTGTAGCCCCTATCCTAACTAGTGATGACGAGCTAAAGTTCCAAGGCTAACTAAAAATTACTGACCGTCTAGGCGGCCCAAGCACCCTATCAAAACTCAATACCGAAAATACAGTACCCCAAACACTAGTCCAATTGACACACTAACCCCGCCTGAGGCCATGCACAATCATCAGCAACTTAAATTCAAAGTCAAATTATCATCAGAAAGATAACCAACAAATTCACATAAATGGTTCAGGCGAAAGCACAGAGACGCTAGTGAAGGCTGCCAGAGGAGCCGAAATCGCTCCCGCAGGTGCACAAATTGCTCCCATCGAGAGCATAAATTGCTCGCACGCCTTTTTGCCGCGCCTACTGGAAGCGGGCAGGACGGCGCCTCTGGCGCTGTGGACTCCGGTCCGTCGTCTCGGCCACAACGGGAAGAGCAATCGTAGCGGCGCCTCCTTCTGTCGCCCCATCAATCGCGCACAGGCGTAATCTGTCAACGTGTACGATGAATGGGCGTGAGTTCGTCGCCTTGCGAATGCTGCAGTTGACTGGTCCGCACCGTCGCTCGACATGGAATGGGTCAGTATAGAGGGATTGCTATTTAGGATTACGACCCTGGTAGCAACGCGGAGCGAAATACCATACGCGGTCTCCTGGTGTGAAGTCCGCTGAACGGACGCGTAGATCGTACGCCCGTTTCTGGCGCTCGGCGGCGACCTTCAGCTGCTCCCGCACCAAACGGTAAACAGCCTCCATCCGATCCACGAAGTCTCGGACACAATACGGATAAGTAGAGCCTGTGAGCTCCACGTCCGGTGGCCTCCCGTAGACCAGGTCTATCGGTGCTCTGGCTTCCCGACCGAACATGAGAAAGTTCGGGGTAAAGCCAGCCACCTCGTGCGGCGACGCCCTATAAGCGGCCAGGACATGGGGCAAGAAGTCATCCCACTGTCTTTGATGGCTGCTTAAAACTTTCCCCAGCATTGCATTGACGGTCCTGTGAAGCCTCTCGATTAACCCATTTCCGCTAGAGTGATAGCTTGAGGTCCGGACCTTGTCTATGCCCAATAGTTTGCACAGCGCGCGGAATAAATTCTCTTCGATAATCGTCCCCTGATCGGTAAGTATCTGCAAAGGGACTCCCTGTCGAACAATCACATTATCGACTAAAGATCGGGCGACCGATGTCGCCTTCTGGTTAGTCATGGCTACAGCCTCGACAAACTTGGTGAAGTTGTCCATTACAGTCAAAATGTAAATGTTTCCCCTTCTACTTCGAGGGTGAGGACCAGTAATGTCGATGCTCAACCTTTCCCAGGGTCCCCCGCACTGCACGGGCCCTGTCGGGGCGGACGCCCACGGTGGTATCCATTGCAGGGCGCGCATTGTTTGGAGGAGCGCCTCACATCTCAGGACCACCCTACCCAGTAACTTCGGCGTCTTAGTTGCCAGCGGGTCCGGCGCATACCCAGATGGCCCCCGGTCAACTCCGTATGTGTGAGCTCCAAATACTCGTTCCTTAGCCTCTTGGGAACCAGGGCGTGTTCAACGCAGTCCGGCGTCTTCCGGTAAATAACCCCGTCCCGTAAATAGAGGTGGTCCTTTTGGTGCCAAAGCATCTTCACAGCCTCGCTTTCACGTAGGATGGCTATCAAGTCTGGAGGCTGTGCTACGTCTTCGACCCAAGACCTCACTATACAGAGATCGGAATCCTCTCGCTGTTCCTCAACTAGGCGCTCTATAGCGCCGATTTCTGAGTATGGTTGGGAGCCGTCACGCGCCTCAACGACTACTGCCGCCATGCTACGCTCCTCCGACCCACACTGTCGACAGGACCGCCGCGACATCGCATCAGCATTCCCGTGCTTCTCTCCGGGCCTGTGAATCACTTGGAATTCATGTTCCGCAAGCCGCTGCAACCATCGACCTTGTTGACCAATTGGCTCCGGCGTGCGTTGTAGCGGCATGGTCCTTTCGCAACATGAGCGACCGCCTTAACAGATACTGCCTGAAGAGTTTCATGAAATGTACTATGGCTAACAACTCTTTCCGGGTCACGCAATAGTATATGTCAGCCGAGAACAGCAACCTACTCCCATATACGATTACTTGTTCTTCCCCATCTATTCGCTGGAACAACACTGCCCCCGATGCCAACGTCACAGGCATCGCAGTTCAATACATATGTCCCTTCATCCTTGGGCAAAGCCAGGATCGGGGTAGTCGTCAGGGCTCGTATCGTATGGTCGAAGGCCCTCTGGTAAGCGTCGTCCCAAACAAAAGCTCCCCCTTCTTGGTAAGCTCGAACAGAGGAGAAACCAGAACCCAAAAGTCCCGAATATACCTACGTTAATATGAGCATAGCCCGAAGAAAGATCGATGATCCTTCAAGCGCTGCGGGACCGACCACTCGACAACATCGTGAATCTTCGCACTTTCCACAGCAGCTCCCTCTGGGGTCACCACATGACCAAGGAAATTTACTGTCCTACGCAAGAGATGGCATTTACTTGGTTTTAACTTGAGATTAGCTCCCCGGAGGCGCTCTAGCACTAATCTCAATCGTTCCAGATGTTGCTCAGGGGTCCTCCCGAAAATAATTACATCGTCCAGATATACTAGACAGGCCTCAAAATTAAGACGATGTCCATAAGCCTCTGAAAAGGGCATCACCTTCCAACGGAATGTACCCCTATGAGTTATAAACGCCGTTTTGTCGGCGTCCTTCGGGTCCAAAGCTACTTGATGGTAGCCGCTACGAAGGTCCAGCGTGCTGAACCAACCACCGTCAGCTAAGGCTTCTAGGCTCTCATCTATCCGGGGAAACGGGTAAGAGTCCTTTCTCGCCCGTTCGTTTAATTGCCGAAAGTCTATGCAAAAGCGTAAGCACTCGTCGCTTTTTCGGGCCAACATCACGTTAGGCGACCACTCGCTAGCAGCAGGTTCTATTCGCTCGGCCGACAGTAAATTATTCAACTGCTCATCGATCGCCACTCGATGGAATAACGGCTGTTTACTTTGGGGCTGTCTAACGGGGGGCGCATTCCCCGTGACAATCCTATGCTTCAGAACCGATGTCTTTCCGAGATCTAACTCCCCTTCGGAAAAGACATCGTTAAACTTCCGCAGCAGCTCACCCAATCGTGCCCGGATATCAGGCGTCACCTCCTCCGGAAGGTCGGACAGCATGCCCTCGCACGACGGCGCTAGGCCACCCGGCGACCGACTCTCATCGGCTGCCCGACTCACCTCGACATCCACCGGGTGAAGCCCCGCGACTACCTGATTCTTACCGAATTGGAGAGAGTCAACACTTAAATTAACTACTCTCACTCGAGTTGTATCGGCGCTCTCTCCCAGCACGACCCGAGTGAGATGAACGCCCGGCCTAAATTCCTGGGCCGCAGTCATCCAGGCCGGCGCAACAGAAGCCAAATTCTCGTACATCGTACGCACGGGTACGTCGCTCGGACACTTCGGCTGAATGGCCATGTCCTCTGCGACGGAAACTCGCCTACACCAAATGGACCCATTGCCTTTCAACAAGGGAGTGCGTAGGCGGCCAATGAATAATGCACCTGACCCGAAGCCTAAGCGACAGCGATGCTCCGTGAGCCAATCCATGCCGAACATAACTCAGCTATCTGGTCAGATACCAAAAACGCACTAGAGATTTCCAACCCCGGACGTACCTTAACCGGCAGCCTAACCTCCCCGAGAACATTTATGTTGGACCCGTTAGCAGCCATCGAGGAACGGTTACAGGGATGAATCTCTTCTTCCCCCTACCAAAGCAGATGCAGGCACGAGACTGCTGATGTCCGTTGAGCGTTCCCCGTATGTAGGTTGCGTTGCTGGTCGCTCGGTTCGGAGCCCTCGGTCTCGTGGTGTGGTTGACGACCACCGCCTCCATAGGCGTCAGATCGGCGATCTCCGGTGCGGCGTCGTCGTCGCGTCGATCCCGACCCTGTCGGCAGTCGCGGACGAAGTGTCCGGGCAGGCCACAGCGGCAGCAGATTGCCATCCATCGCTGTCGATGGTCACCGGAAGGACGATTGTTCAGGCCCTGTTCGTCAGGCGGCGAACTTCGGCGAGCGTCGGTTCCCGTCCGTCCTTGCTGATGGACGTCCAGATCCTGGTCGTCAGGCGGCGTGGTTTGGTACGCCAGCTCCCGGAGTTTTCGGTCAGGAAGCCAGCCCTGCAGTTGCGAACGCTCGTCAGACTCTTGAGTCCCACGAACGCGGATCGACTGCCGCCTTCGGTCGTCCTAGTCCAATGTCTCTCAGTTGGCTTCCAGGCGAAGCGCAGTGCGATACCCCTCGTCCAGAGTCTTCGGCTCTCGCTAGCGTACCTTGAGCGAGAGCTCCCACTCTCTCATGGCCTCCAGGAAAGCGTACTTTGCGATGATCTCGGTCGTCTCGTTGGATGGCACAGGATAGGCGAGGACGACCAAGCGATGTATTTCATGCAGCAGGTCGCTCAATCTCTCTTCCGTTCGTTGGCGTCGGTAGTAGAGCTAGGCACGGAAGGTTTCGGCTTGGCCTTCCGTCCCGTACCGCAGACGAAACGGCTCGACAAGCGCCTCATAGGTCACGTCCTGCCGAACCCCAAAATTCCACAGCAGCTGGGTCGCGGCCTTTTCCAGAGCGCAGCGTAGATAGTCGACTTGATCGGATCGCCAGACATAACCGATGGACCACCGTGGATCGAGTCGATACACGCCGCCGGTTGTGTCCATCCGTCCGTCCATCGGTTATGTCTGGCGCACACCTCGAACTGGGCCAAGAATGATTCGAGAGACCCAATTCCGTCGAACTTGTAAGGTTTCATCAGCGACGGTTGGTCCCGGAGCAGACTCCCGATGCCCTCCAGCAGTTTCGGCGGCTTCAAAGTTGGCTCATCTGCTTTCTCCGGCGGTCCCGACTCCATCGGCTTCGGATTGTCGAAGTCGATGCTCTCCAGTTATCCGCTACGAGTGTAGAGCGTGCTTAGCTTTCTTCCCGACGGCGTCGAACCGTCGATAGGCGGCGCTTCGACGTTCAACAACGTTCCGTCGTCTTCCATCAGCACCAGTCTTTCGATTCTAATTCTCGGCAACAGTCTCTTTCAACACGCTTCACGGTAGCAAAGTCGTGGAGGCTGAAAATAATTAACTCCACTTCTGCGTATCAAATTTGTGGCGAACCCCTTTTATGTCCGGCACCGGGCGTTCACGTATCAGCAGTAGTTGTGGCGAACTCCTAGGGATAACCAAGAGTTCCCTCCCGTCTCCTTCTGGTACCTCGGAAGGTCGAGTCCGAGGTTCTCCCTTCTTCTTGACTGTCCGCTGAGTAAGACGTGCCCGGTCTGGCGCAGGATTTAACGACTGCTACTAATTCGAAAGTCACTAGGCTAGAGACGGAATCACTCGTTGTTCGACGAATATTCTTTTGATGCAAACTGACGGTAGCAGCCAACATTAAACTCGCGAAATAGAATCAAAATGAATCGACACTGACTGTCGATTTATTTTGATTCTATTTCACAGCTCTAATGTTCTTCGAATATCGTCTAACAACTACCAACTACCTCTCCTGCACCCACTGACTGCTTATTGACTGATCTTAATCACATGCAGTCGTCCCTTAAATTGCTGCCACTGTGAGCACAAAATGCTCCCACTCGGATGCGCCGGCGAAAACCGCCACACTATCATCGTCATCATTATTACACAATAATGCGCCTTTCTTTCACAAGTTGCTGACGACTGATTTGCTGGTTTCAGTGGTTTGTATCGCTGCGGTTGGGCTGGTAGCGCCAACGAGTAGACTTATTAATGGGCGCTCTATTGGTGTTCAAATAAATAAATCAATATTACAGGAACTAGCCTTACAGCTGAGCTTCGCCCGGTGACTGATTCGAATTGAGAGGGATGTGCTCTTCGCCTCTGAAATTCGACCGATCGCGAGTGTATCATTGGACGAATGCTCCGAGCGCAGCCTTTGTTATGTAAATGGCGCGCCTGGTAGTTTAATGTTAATAGTATCTTCAGATGATGCCAATGCAAATGGCGGTTGTATCGAATGTGTGTGAATTGTGTAACTAGAAATGCCTAAATATCGGAATAGGCCTATAAGGCTAATATGGTGCTGAAAATAGTCATATTTACCTAAAAATTCGCATTAGAACGTTTTGCAAAGATTTTCATATCGCCAGAACGTTCCGTTTTGAGGCATTCCATTCTGAGAACACAAAGAAAACTTTCGACTTTTGGTTTAGATTACGATTTACGAGTAACATTGGTAGGTCTATAAAAAAAAACTTAGAGACTTCTAAGAATTCTGGAAACCGGACGCTGGCCTTCCTCGGGCTAACCCATAGACAATCCATTTGATTTGACGCTGCGCTCTAGTGAAGAAGCTGGTGCCTTGCGCTCGGTTTCGAGTGGCGAATTATACGTATGAAGATTAAGGTGCTCTATGACCTGGTATCCCTGAGGGAGGGTTTCCATGCGGGGTGACAACATGAGCGACCGCACCGAGTGACACCAGCCCGAGTGACGCCTCTGGCCACATGTATCTCTGTAGGTTGGCCCTATTCACGATAGAGTATATCTGTCTAATTATTTTTATTTTCAATTTCATTATGACGCCATACCACAAACTTAATTGAACAGCCCTCTGATAAGGTGTCCTTAGAGCTACTTTCATTTTTATTTATTGTCTCAGCTTGTTTATTTGATGATTAAATGTTATTGATTGCAACCTCAGAAACGCACAACTTGTTAGATTGGGCCTAGCTTACTTATTTAACCTAAGAACCTAATGCAGTTTTAATTATTACTGATGTATAGGCCTACACAAACATGTCGATGAATGATAACGTTTCATTTGTAGACACTAGGTTTTGTCGCGGAGGGTGGCAGTTGATGGCAAATCTGGAGGGTGGCAGTTGATGGCAAATTTGCTGCTGTTGTTGCTGCTGCTGCTGATGATGATGATGCCACTGACGAAGTTATGCGCGCGACTTTGGTCAGCGAATCAATGTTGAGTGAAAAAATCGTCAAGTCTCACGCAAATTAACACATTTATTCATATTGATTCATTATATTTATTGGGCTTTAAATAGAGGATCAACTTAAACTCATGATGGATTAACTGCAATCAAATCGTGCAGTCATTGGTAGGCATAAACGCATTATTGCGAAAACTGTGTTCACATCTTCATTCCACTGAAAACTATGAGCGACGTCATCGAAATTGCAAACAGTGTCCAGACGAGTGATATCTCACCTTCTGCAAGGATGCACAAAAGAGTAATTCCAAGAATTAGAAAAACCAAGAAGAGCATTAATGGGTTGCTGATGAATTTTTCCAATAGATCTCTAAAGGTTGGTGGATGCTTGATAACGACTGTGGCTGTGCTTTCGATTTCTTCAATGACGTATTGGTTTACTTCATGCTCTATGTCGGCGTCTTCTCCTGCTTCTTCACGTACCAAGTCCGTTGATTCGTTCGTCTCTTTGGATGCTGCAGCTGCTGGATCTGCTTGGGTCCTGTTGGCTCCGTTAATTCCGTCGTTCATTTCAGTTGATCCACTTTCAACGACGCTCGATGTCTGACATCCGTTAATCTTCAAAGAAGTTCTGATGGTTGGCGATGCCTTCTGCGCTCCAACTGTCGCCACGTTTTGAATGAAAATTGTCTTCGGTTGAACTGCTTTCGATTGTTTGATCGTTACAGCTGAAGACAGCTTAGCTTTATGCTGTGCCACACTAACGCCGACTGATTCAGTCGCTTCGTTTTGAAAGGGATCTGCAGATGATGAGACGACATTGAGTTCCACTGCTTTCTGTGTTTGAATGCTGGGTGAAAGTGTTGTCTGAGTCGCAGCATTCTCTTCTGTGGCAGAGGTCGATGTGATAATAGTGATGGGATGGGCTGTGCATTCATTGTGCAGGGACGTTGTGGTGGTGGCAGTTGATGAGAGATGTCCGTCTATTTGAGGGTCTGCTGCTGCTACTGCTGATGATGCCACTGAGCCACCGACGAAAGTCTTGCGCGACACATTGGTCAGAGAATCAATGTTGAGTGAATCGCCTTCTGAAGAAATCGGGCTTTCAATTACCATCGCTCGAACGTCACCCACTCCGCAGCCGGAAACTACATCCTCAAGTTTCTTCATTTGTTGCTGTTGCTGTTGCTGTGGCTTCTGTTGGTGTTGCTGTTGTTTCTCCTGCTGCATTGTGACGCGATCTATTACAGTTTTAAAAATACGTTCAAGATTAGTCAACAATCAATCAGCATATAGATGGCTAGGCCTACAATGCACAGCGCAACTGCAGGATTCGTTTATGATTTCCCCATTTCCCACTCAATTGCATTTCGCCACGTCATTCATCAACTACGTAAATGACATCATACTAGGCCCAGTTAGCTACATTGGTAAGAGCGTAGGCTACGTCTCATGCACTTCCGTGTGACAGAGCATATACGTAGGACCTACGGATCCTGGATCGCATTATTATCAAGAGATCTAGACCTCGGCTAGCAAGGCCCGTGCACGGAGTTCTTTATGGCGTTGCGCTTATTCAAACCTGTGATGGTCTCAACCCTTCTTACGGTCGCTATATAAATCGAGTAGGCCTACAGATGAACCGAGCATCAAGTATTTAGAACTTCGGAAATCGACCAAACACATCATTGCGGTAGTTTCAGGAATTTTAGATGAAGGAGATGCAACTGTCGCTGCCAGCCATGCACACTCGTGCAGTCCCTTTATCTCTCACGCCACTCAAATTGCCAGTCCACATGCAAGACTCAAGGCGGTATATTTCAAAAGAAATTGCTGCCAGAGTAGATAGAAGCAGTGTCCGACTTATCGTGGGGTGGGGAACAGAGGGGTTAGATGATCCCAGTCTCAGCTTCAACGACGTTTAATATCTATAGTGCGGAATTCTTCAGAATCCCAAACACTTCCCGATCACTCAACATTGATTCTCTGACCAATGTGTCGCGCAAGACTTTCGTCGGTGGCTTAGTGGCATCATCAGCAGTAGCAGCAGCAGACCCTCAAATAGACGGACATCTCTCATCAACTGCCACCACCACAACGTCCCTGCACAATGAATGCACAGCCCATCCCATCACTATTATCACATCGACCTCTGCCACAGAAGAGAATGCTGCGACTCAGATAATACTTTCACCTAACATTCAAACACAGAATGCACATCCGCCAACTCCACCTTTTTTGACAAATCGGACCCTGGACAGAAGTGGCTGAGAAACATAGGCCTACTGCACTGTCAATGAATTAAGCCACCAAATACCGCGAGAGCCGATGTCCTGGAGCAAGACAAATGTCTCTACAGTCAAGTTAATCTGATTAAGTATATTCTTTAATTTGTTGGTTTTAGGTCTTACCAACGGGTAATAACTATTAGTTATTAATTGGAGAAACTATTAATTATTATTAATTGGAGAGCGGGTGGTGACCCAGACAGCTACGACTCGCAGGGCCCAATGTCTGCCGATTATTATTCCCCACATCGGCCCTTCTCGGGTTGACAAAACGACTTTTGCATCGATTTGCTCATCTAGACAGTAGAGGGCCGACGTTGTGGGCCCACGACTGAACGACGGCGTCTGCCGGCATTATTTCCTCCGCCTTATTATGCCCTAAGCGGTGCCCAGGGCGCGCCCCTGGAGGGAAACTGGATGACCCATTGTGAATCAGCGCAGACAAGAACAATGCAACCAGCGCGTCGGTATGATATAGGGCCGCTAGCGGGAATTCATTCCCCGCTGTAGGCGCGATGAAGGTATATCTGTCTTTAACCATTGCTGTGCCTACAGTTTGCCTACACATGCCACTGTACGCTCTATGAATATGGAGCGTTGGCCCGCTAGTGGAAAATCATCGCCCGCTGTGGGCGCGATGGAGGCATAATTATATGTCTTTACAACCGCTATGCCTACAATATTCCCCTATAGGCCCAACGAATGAGTAGCGTCGGCGTAATTGGGGCCGCTCTAGTGTCAAATCATCGTCCGCTGTGGGCGCTATGCAGGACTATCAGTATCAAACCTTCACTTTGCCTACAGTATGCCCACACAATTCCACTGTGGGCTCTACGAATAAACAGCGTCGGCGTTGATCCTAGTGAAAAATTATCAACTGTAAATCTGGTTGTACATGATTGTCAGACAATTCCTGTATAGATGGCATTTCAGATCTCAAAAGTATATAATATCACCCATACTGCAAACTTATGAGATTGGAATGGATAACATAGCTAATGCATGAAAGAGAAAAAACTAAGCAAGTTTGTTTGATAATAATTTTTAATGAAGATCGCACCATTCACTGTATCACATATAGAAAAAAATGGCAACATCCAGCTATACCAGTAAAATACAAAGTCCAAGTATGTCAACATTAGAACTTCTGAAATATCTAAACAATTACAACAGTCAATATTCAGAAATACTTCACACACAACATCAAAGTTTTGATTGTATATATATATATATATATATATATATATATATATACAATCAAAATTTTCAAAATGAGATGAAACCTGAATTAGGCTATAACTATAATAGGGTGTAGGAGGCCATATAATAGGCTATAGGAGATCACATACGATCATTGGAATGCAATATGATTTGCATGTTCATCTACCCGTCCTGTGCTTTACTTTCTGGCTGCATACATCCTTTCCTTTATTTGCATATCCCTTTACACCTTCTTTTTCTCATCGTTAAAAACTGTAATTGGCTAAGCGACAGGCACAATTTTTCCTAACAAGGTTTAGTACACACTTCTACAGACTTCTGTTACACTTAAATTTTTACAACATCCAGAAATATCAGCTTAAGAAGAAAATTGTCTGTGGTCTATGGTAAGCAGTAGCTACGAAATGCTCATATCAAAGTGCTACAGAAGTTTCTCGATACAATGCTATACAGACTACAAGATCATGATCACAAAATATGAATTATGATGATGAAGTAAAATCATTGTCCAAAAATCACGATGACAACATTTATAGTCACAATAAAAGTAAGGAAACATCAGCTCTATACAAATGGCATTTATGATACATCACATCTGAACAAGCAACATATTACAGTACACCCTAGCATGTAGAAGATCCAACAATTCCAAGTGGCCCTGTTGTAAGCAGTGATTTTTGTTCATGTGACTCTGATAAACAGAGAAAGGTATTCCAGGTATAAAATCATAACTTTTTCTACATAAATATTTAAGGAACTTTGCATTAGCCGTGTTTTCAGTCATATACATTTCAGCAACAATATCTCACCAGCTTGAACCATTGAACCACAAACTTAAAGTATAACTGTAAATCGCCTAACAAGTTGGTTGCCGGCGAACGCATTGCGTCATGACCGTGTTACCCTCCATTCTCCAGGCTTGGGAGTGGTCCTGTCAGAATACAAACCATTTACATATGCCTAAAAAGAAAATGAATTGATATGCACCAGCTTGTACATATACAGAGCACACGCATTTGTCTTAGACATGTGTATTTAATTAATTCACACTTGGGTTGAATGTGGACTCCCTTGCACAAGTAGCTTCAGTCAAAAAGCCAACCTTTGAAGATTTCCAGCTACACAAAAATTAAGTCAACCTTCTCTATACGCAGAGGCAAATGACCGAGCAGCTCAAGCTGCAAAATTGTTACAGGACTGCTGCTCCATTACAACTGAAGAACAGAAACAATATCTGCTGCTAGTTGTCTCAAGCCACAGAGCTAAGTACACACAAGCCACAGTACTTGGTTGATACTGCATCGCCATGATTTCAGTGACAAGTTGTTGCCTGTTGGTGATGATATTCCAAATAGGACAACTTAATGGGAGGGCAAAACAGATGAAATATTCGTTGTAAATGCCAACAAATCATATCGTTCATTGTGACAGTCAAAACATATAACTAATATGCATACAGAACTTTGCAAATGTAACAAAATGACATTCAATGTTACCTCTACATGCTCGATACAATTCATTCAGCAAATAAATTACAAGCTCATGTACTTAAATTACGCTTATGCATTGGTCTAGATCAGTGATTCTCAACCTTTTTCGACTTAGGGCCGCTTTTATTTAGTGAGGACATGACTGGCCACAACGTCAAAAATGATTATTTTCAATCATTACAGATTTTTTTAGAAAATGGAATCAAATGACACATGGATAAATCCATTTTTTATTAGTGTTATTCAGTACATTTTTAGGAAAAAATCTGCTGATATGCTGCCGGAACGCATTTGTATTGTTGAAAAAAAATGACAGCAAAATTAGCTACCATATCAAATTAATTTCATAGGACAAAATGATCACAATCACTAATAAAAAAAAAATTTAAAATTTTTTAAGTTGTAAAGTGTCATATCAAATTACAGAGTTTTTGCAAACCTACCAGTTTAATATCAGTAATTGAAAAAAGGTGCCAGAACGCCGTATCGGCACGTTTCACAAAAAAGCACTGGTAATATTTATTTAAAGTTTAATCACTTGATACTTTAAAAATCATTAATATGCGATTTATGTTGCTGAATATTGTTACCAAGTTTTTCAATGTTCAGTTGAAGATTAGTTGTAGCCAGAATCATTAGTCCATTCAAATTGGAATCATTGAGCCATGAACTGTTGCTCAACGATAGAGCCTCGTTCCTCCTCCTTGGATTCACTACCATGCTGATTGGACATGTGCAAACAATCAACAACTTCTGAGCATCGTCGTAATGACGACATTTTGTAATGTCGCTTTTCTTTTGACCTCTCTCGCCATTGCCTGTAGAAGCCATGATTAAAATTTTTCTTCGACTCCTTGTTCGCCGAGGCAGTTGGCTCATTGATGCGAGAACGGAATCTGCAGCAGTAATAACAAAAGCACATAAATTAAAAATTGGTCACACAAAATGCACAATTAACATCCCATAAGAAAAAAGACATTTACGACTCACGAGCGGGTAATGGTTGTACTTGAAAACACAGGTTGACCAGGCAGCTACATATCTGCATATATGTATCTCAATGCAGCATTGCATAGGTAAACAAAGCCGCCAGTCCCACAAGTATTAAGATACATGACCATTCTTCAGTATCCCATCAATCAACCTAATTTAAAAAAGAATGAAGTTGATTAATCTGAGAGCCTGCATAAATGGCTGTGCCATATTCGAGATGAAAACATGCATTAACATATAAGCAGCTTTAGCAGACAGCAACTGGCATATATTATGGATCTGCTACAGATGATAAATGCAGATTCAACATGCTGTCCTCGCTGGCTCAGAGAATACTTGGTTGTGTGTAATACTCAAATCAAGCACCAAAGAGGCGAGGCGTTTGGAAAATGAAATGGCAAGGTTATCTTTTGGAGATGAAAATTATTAGCAACCCAGACCAGTTGAGCCAGAGGCATTAAAATGACATCCATGCACAAAGGACCTTTGATGCCTCAATCAATTTCTCACCAAAGGAGATGGCCACTAACGCCTTGAAATTAAAGATATGCGCGTGCATTTTGTCAACATACTGGAAGCGACACAAAGAAAAGAAAATAGAACATTATAATATGAATATAGAAGATCAGACTTTGACAACCAGTAACGAAGTCATGGAATTAGAATTTTAACCCCAACATGCAGGATAGTGAATGATCAGTCCTCACCAACTTATCTTGCTCCCAGCATTGCAAAGAATTTAAATTGCATTGTACTTAGAATGCAGAGTGCTTGCGGTACAGACATATGCGTACCTCAGCGAGCATTTAAATAGCCAGCATCAGGGTGAACAGTTCACCATGTCAACCATCGAGTATTCCGGTCTCTATTAACAGTCACTATGTAACAACCATCAGCAAGTTCTTTATTCATAATTGCACAGTGCCACCTATGTCCTGTCGTATGACCGTGTGTGCAGTTGCTAACTTTGGAATGAAGGCGTTTGGAATCCATTTATATATCATACAAACCATTAACATGCAAAAAGTAACATGGCTGCATGCACCCTGAACATAGCCTTAGTGACTCATTTATTATTATTATTAACTAGTAAAGTGCTGGTGTCAAATCCACAACAAGAAACAACTGATGGTACGCAAAAACTAAGCCGCAATCACGTTAATATTCAGAATGCAACTGGCACTGAGACAGAGACAGTCTCAGGTAGAAAAAAACATTTGAAAATAGCAAAATGACAGGTGAGAGCAGTGAACAGACAAAGGTAAGTTGATGACCTTGTTAAAAGGTGATATAACCGCTCAAGGTAAAAGGACTGACTTTGAATGCTGTGAGCGGCTACAATTCAATTTCCTACACCTTGAGCCCCAAATTGAGACATATTCTTTGTTGAGCAAGAAGCCAAGGCACCAATTTTGTACTCATAAATGACTAAAAACATATTGACATATAAAATGCTTACCCCAAACAAGAGCAAACAGTTTCAAGTCCAAGACACTCTGCTTGTCACGGCTTCCAATCCAGGTTAACTGCAAGGCCAGACGATTCGTTAACAGCGCTTTCATGACACCCGAAGTGGTCTCGGTCAAATGCATGTCTGATGTCACCAAAAAGCTTGCGTAGAGCATAAAACAGAAAAAAGTTCATGCTCGTACATATGTATGCAAATATGAATGAATGATAGTACCTAGATTTAAAAAGGATTAACGCATGCAAACCGAAGAGTTCATTTCTGCATACAAGTCTAAGCAAGTTCATCTTCATAAAACAATGCTTAGATAACTGGCAAGCTCTATCATGTATATTCATTCCAACCAACAAGTAACATACAGGATAGACAGACAACACCACACTATGTTCAATTGCAATGAGATAAAGCAAGGCAACAGCTAAATGAAGCTCAACTGCTGGCATCCCCTTGTGGATCATTACAGCCATAGCACTCAGGCATCTCTCAAGCCATTAAGAGTGTATTAGGGATGAACTGAAACTCTACTCGGAACTCTGCTCTAGCTTCAGAGTAGTCAGTATAAACTTGAACAAATATTAGGTCTGAGTTTTAATTGCTCCAATTTTTGTTTAAAAAATTTGATTTTATAATTTACAAAATGAGGATCGACCTAACTAAAGACACAAAACTTTGTGTCTTTAGTTAGGTCGATCGTCTATTTCTATTTACAAACTATTTCCATTTACAAACTGACAAATCGATCTAAAAAAAAACAAATTCTGCTACTATTAGTACTTAATAGTTAATTCTTCCGAGTGTCAACCAAAGCAAAATTAAACAAATTCATAAAAGTCGTGTAAACTGCAAAATTAAAAATCAAAGGAACTTTTCAAAAATATACTACATTCGGACTCGGCAAAATTTGACTCATAAAACTCAGTACTCTGCAAGAAATTCAAACTCGGTGCATCACTAGCCATTGTCTGCTCAGGTCAATCAAAGTATCCAAGGACTCTAAAGAGGGCTCATCATTTGAATTTCATAATTCCCTGTAGAAGGTGACTCATACAAGTTTAGTGGTCGACACTGTCCAGTTGGAAACCATTGTGTCTGTCATTATCCACCATTTAGAAATAGTAGCCTGCACCCAAATAATGTGCAAAAGCACAACAGTTTTGAAGAAAAATGCACAAGAAGCAAAATTGTAAAGGAAACTTTCAACTTAGCACAAGAACTAATAGAATCACCAGCAGACACACTGAGAGGGGGGAAATGGGGTGTGGACAAATGACCCGGGCCCCATCCCCGAACTAAATAAATAAGGGGCCCCACCCTTTGATTATTTGTAAACTTTTTCTGTAATTATAATAAATTTATTAACAAATCACATTTGGTTTTATTAACCAGATTTCTACTTTAATATTCTCAATTAATTCATAAGCGGGACTTTCTGGTCTTTTTGCTTGCAAAAGAATCAATAACTGAATCAAAATTTAAAGTTTTTGCAAACTCCGCTTCAATGGCCAATGTTGCCAATCCATTGACTCTGTTTTGACACATCGTTGCCCTCTGAGCATAGTTGCTCTGATAGTTTTGACTCGTTTGAATACACTGAATGTACTCTCTGCACCTGCACCGGAAGCTGGAAGACAAAAAAATTCTTATGGCAACAATTAAATTGGGGAAGAGATTCTGCAGCAAAAATTTCATGCAGTTTATCCAACAACTGAAAAGGTTGAATAATTTTTGATCCAATATTTTCTTGATAAATTCGTTTTAATGAGTCAACCTCGTCTATTCAATCTTTGCAGGTGTCGGCAGAGTAACTTTCATAAAAGTTTTCACAAATTACCCTTAGTCATAATCTTCTTGGAGAAACTTCCACAAAAATTCAAATTTGTTGCAAAGACTTGACACTGGAACAAAATGTTTTTTAAGTCCAGTTACTACGAAATCAATAATCGGATAAAATATCCCATCTCTGAACTCATCCCTTGCAGACTTCACAAGCAAAACTGTCTCAACAACTGCAGTTCTTGGATGTTTGTAGGCTTTCATTTTTTCAGTTAGCTTTTTTCCTTAAAATAAGGAATTACAAAAAAATAGAAAAATATTTATTTTCATTATTATTCAGCAGAGGCAGGCTGACTGATAGTGATAAATTGATGAAACTTCGAAAAGTGAGTGATGTACCATGTATGATGTAAGTTTAGTGCTTGGAATATTGCAACATTTTCTAGTACTGTGTATTGCAGTATACTGTCAATTAGACTTTTATTCATACTTAAAACTATAATTTGTACCGGGCCCCCACTTTGCTCTCGACGGGTCTGATCACCAGGCAAATTCTGTCCACGATGAGTTCATACTTATATCCAAAAGAAATTAAGCACAAAAAACATCCATCTTGGTCCCTCACAGTGCACACACATCAACAATATTGCCTGCTAAGCCTCTGACCTCATCACAGAGTCAATCAAAAAACAAACATTGGATTTAGAATTGCTACAAAATAAGACAACAACAAATGGGTCTTCAATGGTGATTGCTTTACACATAAAATTGACCAAAACTAACAATTTGAGAATCTGAATAATGGCAAACCATCAATGTTAATCTGTAAATAAACCACATGGATTAAACTCAAGTCCATATTGGTAAGCACCAATTCCAGGTCACATGCAACACCAACATGAAACCATTCATCAGAACCGATAGTTTTAACCGGATAAGTGCAGGGTGACTGCAACCGAGTCTAAACGTCTCATGGCAGATCAGAATAAGACATCTGACTGATGAAAGTCACTACAAAAGACCTCTCTCCCCATCATTCACATCTGTGACACTTTGCAGTGCATTGATTCCTGCTCGCTGTGCATCACAACTACCTCCTTTCGTCCACAAGACTTTCTTCTAGTCCAAACTGTCCCAGAGCCTACTGAGAGGAACTAGGGCTCACGAATTTTGTTGCCGCCCCTGATACTGGAGACAAAGGCACGAACAAGGATTACAGCAGCATCATGGGAGAGGGAAAGCAGAACAACATGCAACTGATGAAGCTGATAATAACAGCTTCGCCTAACCGAGTTAACGTGCTGCGAAAGACTGCGCTCTTGATCAATCATCACAACAAGGTCACAAACAGTAAGTGAAAAAGTAAACTGAGGGAAGGCTTCAGCCAACTGGCAAAGGTTATATGTGAATGAACTTTATGACTTACTCAAATCTGTGATTTGCACAGAGCATTCTTCTGACAACCAATAACAGCACTTGGCAAATGTGGAAGACATTCCCAGAACATCATGAAGGGCAATAAAATGTTACATTACATTTTATTACAAAACATTGGAGCCAAAAAATATTTAATCATCCCAACTATGCTCAGCAGCCAGTTATCGAACCAAATTTCCGCCTTAATGGCGATAAAAAGGTACCCTGGCAGGGATATAAATAAGCTAAAATACGCACCATTTCTAATGACGGGGAATATTCATCTATCCATCTCTTCTGCTGCAACCAGAGTTGGCCTCGCCTCTCGAAATAAAAACACAACATATTGCAAGTCACAGGCAATCGTAGCAATTAAGGAATTAGACACTTATCAAAGTTCTGAAACTTAACTTAAAATCTAAATTGGTCGAAAGCACAAATGTGACGAGCTGTTTTAATGATAAGAGGAAAGTAGGCTAGACGAAAAAGTTTTCCTCTCAAATGATCTCGACATACAATGTATTGGTGCGCACTAGATACTTCATTTACTTAAAGTTGTTTTTGTTGTCAATAAAAAGTCTGGTTAAAGACTTCACGTTCAGTCGTTTGCATTTCTCGCAGTTAATGGTATTATTGTTGGCCTCAAGCACGGCTTGAAGTAAGCCTCACTAGAGTGCATCTGCGTCCACACTGGTTGGATTATCGTTTTCAACAGCAGCGTTTTATTTTTCAACGCTCTAGTTGTGGAGCATTCGGGGGCAGCCATATTCTTTACCTTACATGAATGTATTGTTCGCTATTACCGCTAAACAATAAACTGAGTAGACTGCAATAAACTCACTGAACAAAGTTTTGCGACGAAAGCCAAACATGGATGATAAGAGATAAATAAAATATAAAAAGAAACTTACGGATGTTCAAATGAATACGAATAATTATACGGCCATTGAAATTTCGATGTTTCGCGCGCATGCTGCGTTCAACGAACTGATTGGTTCTGATCTAATTTTACTTTCCAGCAGGCAGCCAAGGACCAATATACACCTCCTCAGTCCCGGATTACCCATTAGGCAGAGTAGGCAACTGTCTGTGGGCCCCGCGACTTTTAGGAGCCCCATGAGACCGTGACGAAAGAATTTTGTTACTTACTTACTTACTTATTCTTAAGAATAGAGGCACGTGACAATGTTGACGTCATACAATAATGTTTACACTTCAACTTCTTCAAGTTAGTCTAGTAGTTAACTTAGTTAAATAAAATAAAATAATTATAAATAAAATTAATTGGGCCCTAGATAAAATGTCGATCAACGAGAGAAGGCACGAAAGCGGAGCAGAGAAGCGAAGAAAGAAAAAGGAAGCCACAGTGAAGCTTCAAGAAGAAATGAAAAGGACTCCGTCGCTTTTCCAACTTGGCTTCACTCGTTAGTCTGCAGAAGATCAAGCCTGTGGCTGTGGTAGTACTGCCGTCGGCAGTGCCGGCGATGTTATAGCGACAGACTTGCCTTCCGAATTGACTGTTGTACAAATGGTTGAGCCTCAGGACACCATAGATGACACTGCCAAAACCGATCAGGATTTTAATGTGATTGGTCCGGAGAGACAAATTCAGAGACCGGAATTTCAAAACGACGTCGGATTATGGGAAAACATTACAAACGCAGTGCAAGAACATTGGTCTAGTAGAGATCCTGTAGAATGCCAGCACTTTGATTGTGATTTTTCGGCTTCACGTAGGCAGTAGGATGATGGTACTGCACGATATTTTACTCGTTCCATGATGTTTCGGAAGCATGTGAATGGAGAACAAATTAAACGGGAATGGTTGATGTACTCTCCAACTTCTGGCAATGTATACTGGTTTCCCTGCGTTTTATTTCGTGATGCAGGTAAAGGAATTCAAACCCCAAAAGTTTCACTGCCTATGGGCCTCCACGGTGCTTAATCCGGCACTGCACCTCCTGCAGTGGAAGTAAGTAAGTACGCACGTGAGCGTGTTTTATACATATCGCAAGCCAACGTTCAGTACTTTTTTCACACAAAAATAAAAATAATTGAACGAAGAATGTCAATAGAAAAATAATTTGTGGCTCACATGTCAGACACCCTTAACATCTTTTTGAATTACATTCTCAGGATAGCCTTGGTTGGGTCTCCATATAGAATTCGCTAGTCCTTTAATCCGAAGTGGTTTATTATATCCGAATGCAAGACAAATGACTATTCCCATTGCGTACTTTTTCATTGCGTTCTCACAGCTCCGAATACGTCCGCTACTAATTACTTATTGTGATTGCTTTTGTGATTGTACAATCTTTGATTGTAAATGTATGATAGCCCCGTAGTGCGCTTGCAAGCGGTTTAATAAAGTGAATGTCTACTTACTGTTATTGGTTGTCAGAAGAATGTTCTGTGCAGGAGAAACTTTTTACCAGGTAATATTATGATTACATTTCAAGCGTGACCCATTACGCTTACGAGATTGAGCATATAGTAGCGAAATAGTAAGTAAGTAAGTAAGTACGTAAGTAACTTACTTACTTACTTGCTTGCTCACTTATTTGCTTACTTACTTACCCATGTATGAAAGTAAATTAGTAAATAAGTAAGTAAATAAGTAATTAGTTAGTAAGTAAATGAGTGAGTGAGTAACTTACTTACTTACTTACGTACGTAAGTACATACGTAAGTAAGTACGCAAGTTACTTACGTGCTTACTTACTTACGCACGTATTTACGCACGTAAGTAAGTAAGTAAATAAGTAAGTAAATAAGTAAGTAAATAAGTAAGTAAGTACTAAGTACGTATGTCAAGCAAGCAAGTAAGTAAGTATTTTTTTAACTTGAAAACGCATGATCAATTTATGACACCATCACAAAATAATGCCTTTCACATATGAAAACTGTGAAATCATGTGTCAATAATTTTGTCAGACTTTGTGTGTTTTTTCTAAAAAACCACGAGTGATTTAGTATTTCTCATTATTCATTTTTTATTTTATGTTACAAATGTTCGGTGAATTATTAATATGGGACCTACATCTATACTTTCCTACTTGCGCGAAAACCATCGTATAGTTGCATTCGGCGCCAAGTAGTAACGCATGTCTAACAACAGCCTTTGGCCTATATATTGGGACTCCATTGTTGAAGTCCGGCCAAACAGCGCTGCGGGCAACCTTCACTCCCCCTTCTGCAGCCGTCATCATTTGCTTCCCGTTCGAACCTACGGCTGCACCTAATTACTCGTCCAAACCTCCCACCCGAGCTATGATTGACACGAACGCGCCCCGGTTTAGTTCATTAGTGTGCGCCAAACGAGGGCCACTGTGGGGCCTCCATCTCGCTAGGGGCAGTGTTGGCCCGCTGGAGGCAAGACCAAGGAACGGATTTGCGCGACTGTCACTGAGATTGTGGCAAAGTAGAGGATGGACCACATTTCGCCGACCCCCACAGTATGCCACAATTCTCCCATAGTAATCCGCTTCAGGCCCAAAGGGTATTGCTGTCTGGGGAATTACGCTAAATACTGTGTGCAGCATATACGACTCTGAATGAGCAATAAAAATAATAGTTTTCGTTTAGTTTCAAACTGACAACAACCGCAGTATGATCACAAGTAGGCCTACAGTATGAATGAATGCTGTAAAGTTACTATGTACAGGAGTCGAGTTTAACGGTGGGCAGCCAAGCAAGGTGCCATTGAGCTATGCATATAATTTGACCAACTCCTCCTAGGGAAAGAAATCCATTTGCAATAATTTTGTTTCGTTGAAATTCAACGTATGCTATAGGACCTACGCAGAGCCCATAATTAGTAGGGGCCTACAACCGAAAACCGTTAAATTGACTCACCTTTTGTTTTAGTTATAAAGTTCTGCCCTCCTCCACCTTCTCCTCCTCCTCCTCTGCTCACTCTTCCTCTACCTCGTTTTCTTTCTGCTGTTCTTCAGCTATCTCCTCCTCCTCCCTCACCGATCTGGGTCGCTATAATAAATAGAGTCAGCGCAGCTGGTGATCTCGCATAGCCTTTCCGTCTAGACTAAATTATATAACGCCTCGAGTCCTCACTGGCTCGATTAGTATAGCCACATGGTTAGCGCACAGTAGGCTACGTCTATCATAAGAGCTTCTGTACGTTCGTCGCTTTCCGATGATGGCTATTATTTTCAGAGATTCAAATTTTTGACTAGCACGGGTCCTTGCACGGGGGACCTTTGATGGCGTGCCACTCATTCAGATGGGCAGCGGTGGTGAAAGGTCGTACCCACTCTATACATTCACTGATAAATGAACACTGTCGAGGTCATACCGACTCATACGAACGCTAAACAAAACAAAGACAACTGAGTATAGTCGTGCACCTAAGCTTATGTTTATCACGCAGCAACAGTTACGCTGAAGCGCACCGTTAATACACACGCACTCGATCGCCGATGTTTACAGCAGCTGCAACGCAACCTCTGCTTCTGCAGAAAATCACAGCTTACCGCATTTGCCCTTAGTGTAGAAAGATATGCAGTAGAACGCTTCAAGGGCAGACTGCGTTTTACTTCACTTCCTCTTCAACCTTTCCATTGGAGTGCATCAGCGCTATTTAAGCCCACATGCAGCCTATACGATCATTCTGGAAATATTACAAATAGGGCCCAAGCACACATCCTGTGCTTTTTGATGTATCTATAATCTATAGGGACGAGATCACGGTACTGGATAGGATATGATCTCGTACAGGTACAAGATAGGATATGTCGCACAGGTAACAGATACAAGATAAGATATGATATCGTACTATACAAGATATAGGGTATGATCTCGTACAGTATGATCTCCCACAGGTACAAGATAGGATGATTTCGTATAGGTAGAGGAAAGCAGAGGCATATGATCTCGTACAGATAACTTCAGTTCTATTCATGTTAAAGCTTAAAGGCAGTTTTGAGCGCCCAGTACGTCATCATGTTGGTCTAGGCTATATATTGGGCCGGATACACTTCCGCATAATCATAATAATAGGCTTACAGGTATGGTATGTATTATATATTTATGTACCTGTAAGTAACAGTTGCGTCTGTCAGTCAACTATTTGCAGTAGTAGACGATCACTGCCCTGCATAGCAATTGCCTCTTCCTCCTCTCCTTCCCATAGCAAAATAAACGGAAATTAATCAATTACTATTTATTGGTCTTAATCATAACAGGTCTCAAATACACGAAATGGTTATCTATAATATAGTATGTAGGCTAAATCTGAAGCTCGTAAATCAAACCACTGACTTAAACTCAGCATCTACATTATGATAGCAGATTAATTTAAACTGACGTAGACCTTTGTGCATCTTACCCTGCAGTATTCTTTACTTGCTGGCCTACAGCCCTATACCTGTGACTGAAACTGTGTGTTTAAAGGAATTGCATGTTTCATGATTAGATATTTAATTTTTACATTCTACCAGTGGCGTAGTGGGGGCCCCAGACGGCACTTGTTTTAGGGGCGGCATTTTCGGTAAAAACTAAAATATTGCTGTATAAGTTGCATTCTGCAAGATTCTTCTTGCCCTTGTCTAAACCTGGCACAATGCTTTTTTGGCTATTTCTCGACTTAAAACTAACATGTCTAACTGAAGTACCATCGAAATGATCCAATGGCACCTAATGTTTATTGACATCAGAGCAGTCCTCAGGTAATTTGGCGCCATAGGCAGTCATCTGTTTAAGAGCGCCCTATCCCCGTTGCATAAGCAGTAAAATGTGATAAAATATGGGGTCAGGCACAAACTGCAAGTACAAATGTTTTTTGTCAAAATATATATAGACGATTCTGGCAAAAGAAAATTAATAGGGAAAGAGCGGGAGATTCAATGGGGTGTTAAGAGATTGACTATCGTAGTTGGAATTTGAATTAGCCAAAAACTAGTTTTTAATAACTAATTTATAAATTTCTTTTTGTATCATCATGAAACTTTATTCCTGAAAACATTACCGTAGTATCTCTAAAATTTGGCGCTCCTAAAATTCGGCGCCCTATAGAGGCGGCTTCTTAGGTCGCCTTTGCCAGGAACCGAGCCTGATAGACATGTCTCAAAAGAGAATATAGACATTATTATTACTACTAAATTTATTTCATTCAATAGGTGCGAAAGTAATGGCGAAATAAAATTAACTAGCGTTCTTTTGCGATCAATATAATACAAAACTTGCAGCCGACAAGATCATCTACGCTGTTTTTTTACATTTATTATTTTTATCTAAACTTGATTTCAACTTACTGGTTAAATATGTTTACACTAACTTCAGTTTAAAATAAAAATCATCTATTTTATGATTTTCTTACTTTTTTACGTTTATTAGATTAAATTGGCTGCATTTAGTAGCAGAAGTATTCAGGAAGTAGGACTGCCAGTAGTGTTACCTCTAAGCTGTGCGTATGTGCGCGGACATGGGTCGTGAAGGCAGCACACACAAGAATTTAGTGCGCGCACACGAATGTTTTTCTCTAAAACAAATAGACCTATTAATATAGGATGATAGGTAAACCAATAAAAAAAATTGAAGGCTAATTACAATGACGTATAATGCAATCTGCTCAAACTGCTCTAAGACACATTTTAGAAATTATAATGAAAACATTCAAAACAAGCGTCTTGTGCATATATATCCCGGGATATGCACAAGAACAAAGTAATGAAAATAATAGACAGAGGCGGCATTTTGTACCTTCGCCCCAGGCGGCACTTTGTCTCGCTACGCCACTGCACTCTACACATCTAGGGTTGTATCAAACGTACTTGATTGAAACTTTGTATTTACAGGAATAATGAGAGCGAGATGATGATGATTTTATAGAAAAAGCGCTGGACGCATAAATCCATACAGCACAAAGAAATAATTAGGGCCTATAGGCCTACAGAAATATCGAGGGAATGGAGGTGTCAACAAATACGAAGAAGGAATAAGGCAATAAGCACAAATAATACTTCAATTATTTGGAATAGGCTGTCCAAAATAAGCCTACATGCGGGAAATCAAACGACAGCACGCTCTTACGTAGTCTCTTTTACTGTCTAGCCTTTGACCATCTTAGCAACAACTTCATGGCCCGTGTGCTCCGGATTCCTTCCACACAAGGTAGGGAATCCAGAGCCCGGAATTCATGGGGCCATTTTTTTGCTTAAAATTTATCTCTGTGAGGTAGTGGCTAATGACCGCTTCAAACCTAGGCCTATAAATACCTCATACGAATCCCGTCTGGTTAGAGACGAGGATAACACATATCAACTCGATCCTCATATATCGAACATGGACATGTATCAGGCATTAAGCTGATAGGAAAGACACTGATCTTATCCAAAAGGCTTGAGCAAGGTTTGCTCCAGGGCGCAACAGAGGCAGCTACGCCACTGACTTCACACATTGTTTAAATTTAAGAAATAATATCTTAAAATTAGATATAATTCATTTTGAAAAATCTAAATTCAAGTTAAATTGATCACATATAAAAATGACCATTCGTTAAGTCAGCGAAATACATGTTGATATATGTGAGAAGTAGTTGCCAGTTAAAATTTATGTTGAAATAAATTGCCTGTTAATCAAAAGTATTCTTGGTCAGTTTGGTAATTTACGAGGATGCTTTCATATAGCCTATCTGGAACTGAAGTCCTTGGCTTTGCTCTAGACTTCTTTATCCAATGCAATCAGATCTGTCTCAAAATTTATCTTTGACAATGGAAATCATATTGATCGTTGACATGAACTAAAGTTAAACAAAAAAAATAGATAAGAAATGCTTTATTCATCAATTGACTTCAGAAACATTATCACAACAAATTCCTATTATAAATTCCTCTGCACAGAATTGACATCATTGTTTTGATTATTATATATACAAAAGATCACCAAATCTGTGCCTCCTAGTCATTTGATAAATAAAAACAAATCACAGACAAATCTAAAGCATCATTTTGTAGCAATAACCAAAGTTACAATAATTGTGCATTCAAAGAACAATTCGAGTAATTGAACTATTACAGATTAGATTTCATATATACAATATAATTAAAGTAGAAGGAAATTTAGTGCACCACATTGTCATTGTCATACAATCTGCACATAGCTACATCTACACAAAGTTCATTCTCTACTTTAACCAACCCTTTAACAACCAGCATTATGTAGCCTAGACCAACATGATGACATTGATTACGTCTTACGTTTGACTATGCGCTGGTCATTATATGGTTAAGAATAATACAGATAAAGGTTTCTGAAGACATAGAAATTCTGGCCAATGCTACAAGCAAGCACACATGACCACATACTCTTAAAAGTCAAACATCTTAATAAAGCGTGATGAAGTCTTTTATCTCAGCTCATTGCTGCATCATGGTAGTTGCTACAAAGAAACGTCCTGTTACACATGCTTTCCCTACGTGGGTCCCACCAGCTGGAACAGCCTCTCCCTTCCTCTTTGGGAGCAGCTGCTCTCTCTTCCTCTGCTACCCTCCGGAAGCAGCTGAAGACTCTCTTGTTCTCCGTTTAGCCATGTGTTGAATTATGAGAGCCTCTGATATCGAGTGGCTCTGTACAAGTTTTTCATTACAATTACACAATACGCCAAACCATCTGTACCAAAGAATCTGTACTATCATATTCAAGAATCTAGAAATGTTGATATAAACACAATGGTGACTCCTATTAAAGATAATTGTCACGTGAAATCAGTTGTTATATTATTACATTAGTTATTGCCAAACTGGAAAGCAGTTTTAAAACTTGGTGACATCAAAAGTTCTTGCTATTTATTACATTCTCACATCTGCCTACCTTAATATAAATCCTAGTCTTTAATGTGAAAAAGAATCTTCTAAATTGGCCATACCTAGGAGTGAGGAGCCTACTAATCATGTAAGAATCGTTGGCACAGGCCAATGACTTGACTGTTAAATGCATGGATTGGGTAGATCAGAGATTTCTACTATGTACGAGAGACGGCTGACTACAGGACCATGTACCACACTTGCATCCATGCAAGGCATAGGTAACTGGAGAGAATCCATTGGTAAAGCCGGTGATGTGACCTCAATCTAAGTGAAGTTCATGTAACTGTCAAAACCAATACAAAACTGAAGAAATGTAATTTGGAAAATTACAAGCTTAATAAAGGACTTACCAAATAAAAATTGAAATAAAACAATTTCTGTAGCAAAGAACTTTTAAATTCATTCTCTGCTGCATACTCTCTAATTTATAATGTACAGGCAAGAGAGATTTTCAATAATGCAATCTAAAACATAGTAGGCTTATCTGCCATTGTCATGTTCTGATTCAGCATTACAATTACAAAAGGACATCCTTATTCAGGCTCATTGTAAACTACCCATACTACATACAACATAGCATGTTCAGATATTACCCACTCAATTATTCATCTAAACATCAAGTTCAGCATTCTCATCCTTCAATTTACAGTTTATTATAATGAATTACATTCTTAAACATGACTTTGTGGTATTTTTGAACACCAGTACTATAGATTTTATCATCTACCATTTTTATCTTGACTACTGGTGGTTGATCCTTGCCTTGATACAAGTAAAAACTAATCGCACAGTAAGAGCACTACTTTGAAATGTGGAATTCAAAGTAATTTAGCAGACTTTGAGTTTCTATTAAACTTATCTGGACAAACATCAGGCAGCATAACTAGAGCTGGATTTTCAGTGGTTTCTGCAAAATCAAGGCAAATGTTTTGAAGTTCAAAGTGATTATCATTCATTTTCGGTTTTTTCTCCAGATGAGGATTTTCATATAGTCTGGGTAACAGTGCCTGGCAGTTCTCACCATTCGCTGCATTCTGCTCATACAAGGCACAGGCATTGTCATAATCAAAATCTGTGATAGCCAAGTCAAGAAACTCATTCAGGGAAACTGTAGACCCAGTGTCCAACTGAATGTTGTTCTTCAACTGATTGTTTGAACAGGAGGCAGCCTCAAAATCGCAGTCACTGTCAGATGACAACGATACGCCTGGTAAATTCTCTTCATATTCTTGTTCATTTCTTGAGCATTTCACATCATATGAAATCACATTTGCCTTACTCTTCACACAAAAATTGAAGGCATCTTGTGTTTGTTGAAGCTGTTGATCATTAGAAGATCTGTGATCTTCATGTCCAATTTGTTCAGTGATTAGAAAACCCTTAGTGAGGCAAAGTTTCTTCATTGTAGTGTTGAGATGGTTTAGCAATTGTTGATCGTGGGAACCTTCAGTTTCATAGCAGACAATGCCTAAATTATCTTTGGTTCTACCATTTTTAAGGCTCTCAGGCACCAGTTCACCATCTGTAAGAGTGGCTACATTAAAGACGTTCCGTTTGGATCCATCATCGTCATCACATTTCTCATAGTCACCACCATTTTTTGTGGAAGCTGCTGCCACAGACCCGGACACAGCTGGTAATGCAACATTTGAAGATTCAACCAGGAAGTAATTGTCTTGAAACTCAGGAGATGGTGAACTGATCTGACTCAAGAGGCACTGCATCTACAAATAGGCACAAATATAGCAAGTAAAGAAATAAGGGTCACTTCAGATGCTAGCCAGATGAATGCTTAATCAACAGTCAAATTACAAGTGTCACTTTGAAATTTATTTCTTATCAGTGTAATCTATAACAAGTGTCTGCAGTGGTCAATAAGAAGATGGATTATCACCTGCTGCAAGTCCAAACCTATGACCTAAATAACTTAAAATTTGAGATTCGTAAATAATTATAAAGAAATAAATAGAGCTGTACCGATACATCGGCAGCACTCATAATCGGGGCCGATTATAGAGATATCTGCTGTATCAGATATCGGCAAGATAATCGGCGCCAATATTAAAAATTATTTCTTTAAATTTAGTAATATTATTTTCAGTCTATGAAGCAAAATGATGACAGTAACATCATTGGGTCTGTGAAGGACAGCATTCTGTTCCATTTCCATAGCGTGTTAACTCGGGCTTTGTCGAGCTTGGCTACTTCAGACCACCCAGTAGGCATTCTAGTATAGACCGCGGGGAAGTGTCAACATAGGTGCTGTGCAGAGTGAGTTGTAGTAATTACCCTGGGCACAGATCATCTCTGCTGGCCCAATCTTGCTGCTGGCCGGGATTTTAGGCCAAAGTGGCATGTTGTAAAAGTGGGGAGGGAATGGCATCAAATTAGAAGGAAGTAAGCTTTTAATAATGGAAGACAAGTGCTCACATTCACAAAGTAGACTGTACCAAATTGCAAACAATAACTGTCGTTCAATAAGGAGAAGCCCCAAATTCAAGAGACAAGTAAATGCCAAGAGAAGAGTCCAACAAAAGTGTGCAATCCTTTTGAATAAAACTGGGGAGCAAACCTGATCTTGATCACTGAAGACACTGTTCAAGGAGTTAAGGCTCATTCCAATGTCATTTACGAAAGCATGTCCGACTTTTGACTTCAGTTTCTCGTCCGCCGTGAGCTGTACCAACCAAACAGCATGACATTATTACAGTGAAGTATAGGTATCATGCATCAAAACCATTTAAAATTGGCAAAACAAACACAAAACATTTTCGGCATCACCATCCTCCTTAAAAATCAAGTTGTAAAATAACCTGATTTGTCCTTTAAGCTAGATTGTCTTAACTTATAACTTAAACTACAAGCATGGGCTTGTGTTCCTGAATAGGGACGTTGGATACATCAACACCATGTATAACTGCACAAAACTTTCTTTCAGCAATGTCGATATCCAAAACCCGATGGTATAGGGTAGTTCAAAATAGAAAATATTTTGAAGATATTTCATGTAAAAATCAAAATAAATTCAGATCCCTCATGTCATGAAATAAAATTAAACAGACTTCAACGGGAGGACTTAAAACTAATTCCAGCTTACAAAAGCTAAGTGAGAATTTAAGTATGCTAAACTGCAGGAAGATTGATAATAATTCTCAATTTACTGCTTTAATTTTGGAGTGTACAGATTATCATGTATGAACACCTGATGATAATGGCATACACCTGCAACAGTAAGATTAAACTATGTAGAAATTTCTTATAAATAATTTATATAAAGCAAGAACACTAGGAACCCTATTACAGACCTCTTGGCATTCTGCAGTTAATCTCCTGTGCAGAGGTGTAACAAGGTTATGAAAAGTTGGGGGCATAATTGTTTAAATATTTTGCATAGCATCCCAATAATTTTTTTGCCCCCCCCCACTTTTTGAATGTTGCCCCCAGAAATTTGAAAAATGGGGGGCACAAATTATCTTAACAACAGTCATCTTAAAAAGCCATTGCAGAAACATAAAACGAACCGATTTGGGGGCACTGAGCACTAAAACTGGGAGGGCTGCTGCCCCCTCTGATTACACCCCTGCTCCTGTGCATATAATTACAACCTATTACAATACAATAAAAAATTTGATAATGCCCTTCATGCAATTCAACCCACACATTTCAGATATTTATATAGTGTTCCTGTTCAAGACTAACAGCTCAGAAGCACTCCAGGTCCATACCTGGCTAGAGAGAACAGTTTTTAGGTTAGAATAGAACATGGCCTCAATGGCCCTAGGTATTAGGCATAGTGTCACAGGGAGCCCATCACAGATTGCAGGGCCAGCAACGGAAAATGCATGGCACTGCATAATAGAAGTTCACAATGAGAGGACAAGAAGTTCAGCCTGCCAACAAGAGCAGAGAGAACTATAACGCTGGTGAGGGCTTGTAGGTCAAACAAGCCAACTCGAATTTCATTCTGAATTCAACAAGAAGCCGATGCAGCTGGTGGAGTAGGACTGAGGAGCATGTTTGTAGAGGGACACGCAACACTACTCGAGCTAAGGGGTCATTGCATAATTACGTAACGCTCGAGAGTGGGGTGCTACAAAACGTTACGGGGTGGGTGAGTGGGTTAGTCGAACGTTACGCAACGCTTTTTATTTTAAAACTAAATAGTTATTAATTAAAAATACTTAATCGAAACTATAAACCAAAGATTCAGTTTTTCTTTGAGTCAAGAAGGCTCACGAACTGCTCTGGCAATATGAAATTTCTACAAAATGTTCTTCTCCCAATTTCTCAGCTCACATGAATATTTTCAGTAAGGCGCGTTTAATTTAAAAGTATTACGAAAGCAGAGCAAAATTCAATATGAGCGGGGCGAAATTCAATAAACAAATCAAGTCTGTTTCTGATCGTCGATGGCTTCAAGTCAAAGCAAATCAAAGTCAAGCTAAATCAAAGCAAATAACATGACAAATTGTCTACATTTAACTTCAGAAATTTGAACAATTTTAGATTCGATATTAACACAACCGCCATTTCCAATCGCATCATCTGAAGGCGTATTAGTTAAAAACCTCGTGACGACTAACATGCAAATAGGGTACTAGTTAGGAACACCAAAAATGAATGGAGCTCCACAAAATGGCGGACCCGCTTCCTAAAGAAATCTGGTGATATCTGCGTTAGTTAAGAAAGGTACAATTGGGGCACACCTGCCGAGTTCAAAATTCAATCCCAAGCGAAGCTGGGCTACAAGGCTAGTAGGCTGAGCATACAAATTTACACTAAACTAGTGTTTAGCCTCAGCCTACACACAGCAGAGAAATCAAAGTTCAAACATAATATTAAATAAAAAAATATTATCTACCAATGATGGAGGTTAAATTTGGAGACCTGGGACTATATAGGCCCAGGTAAAACTACACTGAGTTTTGTTCAAAATAAATATGCAACGCTCAGGGTGGGTGGGTCTATGGAAACATTACGATGGGTTACAGGGTGGGTGGATCAAAAAACGGATATTTTCAGCATTACGCAATTAAGCACTGACCCCAAGGTGTTTTGGAAACATTGCATCCTTTTGAGTTTAAGGTCTGAGAGACAGACAAAAAGTGAATTAGCATAATCAAGAAGAGGCTATGGTTTCCAACATATTTTTGGTTAGAGCAACCTAATGTGATATAATGCCCTTACGTGATACAAACAAGAATTACAAAGGTTTGTTATTTGAGATCGAAATGTGAACTTGCTTGTCGAGGGTAACCCAAAGTGTTTTGATAGTGTCTGGTCTGAAAGTGGTACAACAGTGTCTGGTCTGAAAGTGGTGTAGCAGTGTCTGGCAGTTTGATGCCAGAAAGCAAAGAGAAAGAATGCAGGCACTGGCATGAACCAAACAGAATTCTTTCAGACTTGTCTGGGTTTATGGCCAATGCTGCACTTACATCAAAGACAGCAAGCAACATGATACGTCAGAATTGATGGTATCGCATACATTGGAGATAACAATGACAGTATGACTGTTTCTATGGAATTTCCACTATTACTAACAACTTTGATAAATTTATTTCCTACCAGATTATAATTTTCAAGAAATTTCTTTGTGATAACTTCATAGGATTAAATTGATTAATTAAGAGGTCAATAAGGTCAAAGTTATTAGAGAAACAAAGACCATAAGCTGTTTAGCTTCTTAAAAGGTCACAGAATGTGACATATTAATGCTCATAGACATAAATGTATATATTCAATCACCAAAATGCCTACCAAACACACAGCATCTGGATTAAAATAAAATCGATGCTGGAAGACATTTTTCAGCTGAATGTTCTGTTGCTGAAGATTGGAGACTCGGTGTTGCAGCTTAAAACATTCCTCTCTCAGATTCTGTAGAAGAAATCAATAAAAGAAAAACTGTACTAGATAATTACAGAACTTTTAAAGACATTTTTATTTCCTGAATATGAGAATAAACTTTTTGCTTGTACTACATAAACATACATAGTATGGTATAGCATTATGTCAATTTTAAGCAGAGAATTGGACTAAGTTTCCATAATCTAGTTAATAACTTTTAGAAACACTCATTGTAGCCTGCTATATCTTTGCTGCTTTTAATTTAACCACACTTTCCAGCATGAGGTTGATCTAAGAGATGAGTGGCCTTTAACAGAGCTCCAAAGTGTGACCATGGAGGACAGATAAGATGGCAGATGACCTGTACATGAGGAGTGTCAGCTTGTAGCAGATACGCTCACAGACAGAAAGCCAGCATAGAGAACGAAGACCACGTGTAAGAGAGTCCAAGGCACAGCCTGCTTCCGCTAACTAGGGTAAGAGGAAGCAGTGTGCAGTCAGGGAGGCCATAGAGTACTGAGTTGCAGTAGTCAAGTCATGTCAGAACAAGGCAAAGTATCAGTGCTTAGAGTGATGCCGAGTCAAGACATCGAACCTCACATGCTGAATTAAAATTCACTGCCCCAAAAATTCACAAACCCAATCCTGTAGAGCTGAGATCAAAAGACCTTACCCTCTGAGTCATCAGTGCTTCAAGAACTTGACCAGTAATTTCATCTAAGCACTTTTCATACATTTGACTCTGGTTTTCATTCTCCATTACAAGTGATGTCTTCTCAGCTTCTAACATTCGAAGACGTTCAAGTAAAACCTTAGTTTTCTCTGCGTCATCAGAATGCAATGTATTTCCCTATAATAACAAACAATAATAAAATAAAACGTGCATCATCATTTACTTACACTTGATTTATTATCTATTTCTTAAAGAATTTGTTACATGTTCAAAGTCAGTTAATCTCAAGCAAGGATGAACTTTTGCTAGCCTTGTGAAGCCCACAGTACCAGAGGGATTCAACAACTTTGTAAAAAGATGAGTCTCAGCCACACTAGCCGTGCACGCCCTCTGTAGACGAGTGTTTTCATCTCATTGGAGAGCAGTTGATGCAGCCATTGCAGTGACCTCAACCGCTATTCAATCTGACGACCAACATATGACGAATGCCATATGACGAATGCCGTTGAAATGATATATCATATAACATCATGTAGGTTAGCACAGGGTAGATTTTTGAGCATCTCTGAGTAGATATCTTGAAGGGGCCCTATATCAAGTATTTTTGATAGATTGATTGATTCTTGAAGAGGCGTCATTACAAGTTTCATTCATTTATTCAACTGAAACTGTATGTATGTTATACGTTATTATGGTCTAGAAATTTTAAAATGAAATTAACTATGTCCAAAACAAATGATATACCTTCAATAAAACAACAAATTTAAACTTTAATGGTAAAGAAAATTTGACATAAAAAAATGAACCACAGCATAGAAAACTGGAAAAATAAAGCACATAATAATAATAATAATTTAATTTCTTTTCAAATTCAGACTGACAAACTGCAGACTGATTACATAGTTTGAACAATTGATGACAAGTAATTACAGGAGTCAAACCTATACATATAATTCAACCAAAACCTAGCAAAAGAAGGGCCAGTCAACCTTACGGAGATACAGAAATCGAACTCGGTTTCTCTGCTCTGCGCCCCAGTGTGCTATCCATACTCTATGCCTAGAATAATGGATAGCACTACCCCAATAAGCTGTGACTATTCATTTCATAAGAAACACACAAGTCCAAAAGGCCTCCTACTCAGTATCGTATCTGGTTATTTATATAGCGCTTCTCACAGTACTAGCTATTCAGAAGCGCTCTCAGCATGACAGCCTAGAGGAAATTAGAAAGTCTTCAGGCAACAAAGGAGGGTGTGAGCCCGGTTAAAAGCTTGCTACGGATAATAGGGGACTTACTCGAACCCATTGTTTGTCCTAAGTCCAAGTAATGCCAAGTACTATGGCAATGATTCCCAACCTGTGTGCCACAGCACACTAATGTGCCACAAGAACCTTGCAAGTGTGCCATGGAAAAAATTCTAATATGTGATCATTTTTCACAAAACCAGTCAGAAGTCGCATTTTATGAAATGCCTCACTTTGGCCTTTTAGTGGGAAAAACCATTATTCATCACTTTTGACATTTTTACACTAATGACTAAACAAATTATTAATAAACATTATTGCCAGCTTTTGCTATAAAATAATGCTAAACATGTTTAATGAATTTTATTGGAACCTACACTAATTTCAAATTAGAATTTCTGCATTTTTATGAAATTTATGATGATTTTCTAGGTCTGTTGTATCATTTTCCCATGCTTGCACCCCTATAATAATGATATCGCCTGCAAGCTTAACATCTCCTCTAGCCGTCTTGTGTATTCGAAATGGACTAGCTTTTAATCTAAGCCAATCATAGCTTGAGTAAGAGGTCATATGCAAAGAAATACCATGCTACGGAAAAATGATCAAATAATCCCACAGACTCTGGGAGCAATTTACTCAGAAGAGAAGGCGAACATAGTACAATTTTAAATTGACATAACTTTTCTGAGGTATAAGATATAAGAGAAACAGAAGCAGTTCTGGAAAGCTAATAAGATCTAATAAGACGTTGCATCAAAAACCCATTTTTCAAATATGGAAATATGTGACTGCTTTCGTACTGAATCGTCACATATGTCATTAATTAATAATGATTCAAAACAAGACTCTATAAAAGAAATATAACGGTTTTTAAAAGCAAATCTGTTCAAATTTGATATAATTTTTTACTGTGCTCTACACTTTTAAAGACTATGTCACTACAGTCTACAACTAAAACAGAAAATTGCACCGGAAATACTAAACACATTGAGTGACCTACAATCAGTACTACAACATTACATCCCTTGCAATCAACAATTTTGACTGGGTAATCAATCCATTTGTAATTAGTGAAATCACAAGCCTTACAACAGGACAGCTCATTGGTTTACTCAGTGACAAATTTCATCAGTCAACATTTTCCAAAGACAGTTTGGATGTGTTTTCGCTTTCCATTCATAAATCATATCCTATTATCCTTCAATAAAAAATAAAAAAAAGATGCCGCGAAAATTTTCATTCTTTCTCACTGTTCCACAAGCCAAAAAAGGTTGGGAATCACTGTACTACGGCCCACCCGAGTTTTCGAGCTGAGTTTTGGTTGAACACTACTGATCTATTAAGTACTTATTCAAATTAATAATCACATGACAAAAACCCAGTACATACGTCAAAGTTGCTTGTCACACTCTCTTGGCGAAGTCCTTCAAATTTGGATTTATATAGTGCTAAGCTCTGAGCAACTTCAGTCATTCTAAAACAGTTTTAAATCAAACTCTGCTGAATAATTTTGAGATTCTTGAGGTTAGTTCTGATAGAGAAATATTGTCCAATGCTTTGCTTAACTTTACAACACTTTCTTGTACTCCATGACTAAAGTAATTCACTTCAAAAAAGTGGTCTTGTCACACCTTTATTAAGCTGTAAAATGAAATAAGCTGTACGAACATGATAAAGCAATCCGGAATTCGAATTCAAGTTGTTTCTACCAGTACAATGCTTTGCTTAACCAAATGCCTTGTTAAACTAATTAAATAGCATAGGGATAGTATAAGCCAGAAAATTAATAGCGGCAGCTGTCAGTAGATAACTAACAGGAACAGTTAGTTAGAAAGGAGTGACACCACAAGATAATATGATCATGTGTTGAATTGGGACGTTAAATGTTGATCAACCAATGAAACACACGATCACGTCGATCAGCTATGATGACCGGCTAAATCAAATAAGTGTATGTTATGAGAGCGAAAGAGAAGTTCACAATGTAGTAAAAAGCGCAAGTAAGACGGTCAACACTTTAGCATGAACAGCGAGCAGTGAGTTAGTAGTAAGTTGATTGAGTGTAAACTCACAAACTATACAAATACAAGTTGATCAATAGATTGTTTGCGATAGCGAACGACAAGCTACAGGCAGATGGTATGGATTCACCTTTTCTATAACTACATGAAAATTGATGAAACATCCAAACGCCAGTAACTTTCATTGTTTAACCAAATGATTCCCAAATAATGCTATGAATTGAATTGCTGGGATAAGACGGGAACTGTATCATTTACTGTATACTCCATACGACACCATCTTTCGTTGAAATCTACACGAGATTACTGTCACTAAAATTCAGCCAAAAGGGATCAGATACGCTAATTAAAATAATACATAATTATTATATTTAGCAATTAACACTGCTCATTCTTAAATAGTTATTGTTTGTATATTGTGCATTGAATCATTTGGTTTCAAATATGATCAATAAATACTATTCAAAATGTCTGGTCTTTACAAAATAGGACTTAACCTAACTTAACTTATTTCTATCAGCAACATGCAACGAGGTGCAAAAACTATCACTAATAGTCACCAATCAAAGCATAGGCTTTATATTAAATGCACTGCAGTAGAGACTGCATTGAACATTCATTCTTGATTATATAATGTACCCGCATAAAAAAAATTATTTTGATGTCTACTTTAAACATTATAATATAAAACCCTGGATCTTGGCCATACAAGACCATTCTGATTGTTAATATGTTGGTGAGGGTCTTTTACCATATCTCAAGATATTATAGCAATGCCTATTGTGTTGAGGTCTAACTCACAAGGCATCAACCAATGGCATTCCAAAGCCAAGCATGGTTTCGGTGTGGTCAATCCACAAGATCAAACAATTAATACAGAAAGGCAGTCTAAGGTGGTTAAGCAACTTGAAACATGTATTATATCTGCTCCTTAGATGACTGACTTGGCATGCAAAGCATATGCCTTAAATAAATAAATAAACGATATAAAGTCAGGAACTACATACCAAAGCTACACCACTAAATTTGCATAACATTTATCAGTGATTAATGCTCATTAGCCGAGATATGCTTTAATGAATGAAAACCAACCAAGAAGTTTTAGGCTAAGAATCTGTTTTAAACACATTCTAGAAAATATTAATCATAATCCTTAAAATAAGTCAAAAACCTACCTGTAACTGTAAAAAAACATTCCTATGTGAGAACTTAGCATGAACAGGTCCTTACAGTAAAAATGAAATTATGGCTTTCTGTTTCAAGAGCAGTTTCATCAACATGACGCTTAAGTATTCTTCACTGAAAAATATATATTATATCCAGTCAAGTTACATACCTTTTTAAATCATTCTCTAACGTAGAAACTTTCTCCTTATAGTTGCCACATTCATGTGTCAGTTGCAACACCTTCTGTTCCGATTCTAAACGAAGCTGGCGCTCTCTTTCCAATTCTTTAGTCAGCATTTCTTTCTACAACAAACCATATAATTATGTCTGTTAATCAAGAAACATTTTTTTCACAAAGCACTTGATATGTTAGTCACCAGGTGGCCAAGATAGATGCAAAATATTTTACACGTGTTTTCAATCGCTTTTGTTCCATATTTTTGAGTTAATTGCGTTTTTGTGTCTTCTATTAAATATCAATATACATTATGACCAAGGGGCCATCCACATATCATGCACACAGCGAATTTCGGCGGTTTTGCGTACAGGTCATATGGGATTTTATATTATCCCAATGGTGGGGTTCCGAAAATAAGTACGTACGCAAATATAATTGTCTAATTATGACGTACACAATATGGAATATTAAAATAAGAACTGTAAACCCAATCACAGACTATATTCCTGCTCAATCAATTTTATGTAGCATTAAACTTTAAAATGCAAGTATTGTTAGTGTTTTATTTCTTCATAACAGTTAAAAAATTTAAGCTGTTAAATATGATGCTTAACAAAAATAAATGGTCCGTGGTAAAATTATACAGAGGTCTTTAGCTATTTTTCTTTGCAATGGTGGGGTAGAGTTCAGATGTATGTATGCATGGGGTTCATGAAATGTAAGCAATGCATGAGGGGAGGGTATTCGAAAATCTGATTTTTTTTGCATGCGTAATATACGGATGGGCACTAACTGGATCTTGATTCCTCAATTGGTAAATGAAACAGTTTTTCCTGAGAATGGGAATTTAAAAACATCTTATTATCATCTGCAGCGGTTAGGCGCTCATTGCACAGCGAGTAAGAATGTAACTCTGAGTGATGACATCGCCATTTTAATAACTTTACTCGACCAACAATAGTCATCCATTCAGAAGTGTCACCGCTTCTTGTATTTATCCTGCTACGAACGTGCAGTGTCTGCGGATGTCAGAAAGTCGCTCCTGGAGCACTTCCTTATGTGAGGCTCAGCTGCTAAGGTTGGGCAGAGCATCTTTTTTAATAACCACCGCAAATATCTACTGCCCTCCTGGTCCAATTTGGAGATTTCTACAATGACCTCACCATCAATGTGTCTTTACGTATTAAGGCTGGTGAAATATTTTTTTCCCTGGGGGACTTGAATTGCCCTGGTTCTGGAGGCCGCATCAATAATATGCTGACCAATAACTTCAACACATAGGTCGAAGACCCAACCCTAAGAGCAACACATTTTAGATGTCCTACTTGCCAATGATTGCACAAAACTCTACAATATGCAAGTGAGCAATGCCAGTCTTGTATCAAATAACACACTCATACTGTGTAATCTAAGAACTTCCAGCCACTGCCAACCAGTGCATCACTTATTCCGTAGCATCAAAGCAGTAGACCCTTTAACGTTTAGCGACTTGCTCATTGATTCCAATCTATTCATTGCTCCTGTGAACAGTACAAATGATTCTGCAGAACAAATGAATACAAGTGTCACTGACTCTGGACAAAATCGCTCCGATTCAGACCTGCTATAGATGACCATTTAAACCACAATCATCTGGTTTTCATGTGAGGCATGCCATGCTGCATTCGCTCTCTATACAAATCCCCGACCGGCAGTCGCCTATGAGCTCTCCCTCTCTAGCGATCAAATTCAGGTGCTTTGAAATCAGCTCTTCTGTCTGAGTGCTGCTATCTTCGTTGGCTCGGTTACCCTAGCTCACCTTCCCACGGTAGACCTGTCTGGACAAGGGGGCTGTTCATTAGTAATTGGCAGCTATTAATGACTCTGCTGGAAGACGTCGCTGGGAAATAGTTCGCTTAGCCGCATCTGAACCTTTGAAGTTGACTGACTTGAGCCCATTCCTTATGGGAACTAATCCGGGACAGGCGAGATAAATAATGGGGGCGAAAAAAATTCGATTATCATTTTTCAAATGACAGAAACTGATTATCGTTTTCAAAACTGATAACCGGAATTCCGGTAATCTGCTAACATCCCTAGACATAACAAGACTTGGCATAACACACACAATAGCACACTCATTGCTAACAAATGAATGAAGTCATGAACTGATGGTGATGATTAGAGCTGTACAGATTAATCGGGCCGATTATAGAAATATCGGCAATATCGGATATCGGCAAGATAATCGGCGCCGATATTAAAAATAATTTTTTTTTTTATAATATTATTTTCAGTCTATAAAAGCAAAATTACGACAGCAACATTACTGGGTCGATGAAGGATGGCAATTCGTTCCGTTCCCATATCGTGTCGTCAAGCCAATGACTTCTTCAGACCAGTGGTGAGACAACCCATTGTGCTAGTATAGACCGTGAGAACGTATCAACATAGGTCTTGTGCAAAATGAGTCATAGTGCCTGTTTATGGGTCAAGGAATGGCTGGCCAATCCAACAGAGAAACCGATGAATGTACATCGTGGAGGCAATGCCTAATGAATACATGCTAGCTGCCAATCAGATCTCCCCCAAACATTTCAGTCACCTGAGAGGCTGAGACTAGATGGGTGGCTGTGAATAGGCCATTAATTACCCTGGGCACAGTTCGATAGTGGGCAGTGTGTCTAATCTGTATTGCCTGCCTAGGATTAGTACCCAGCTACATGCATACGTCTCCTATGTAGCAAGTGCTTGCTTGTATCACAACAATAGGCAGTAACAGCAGGTCTATCTTTTGGAACCGGACATCTTGGAAAACACAATGAAATAATCGGCAAAATAATAATCGGCAATAATCGGTATCAGCTTAATCGGCAAAGAGTGATATCGGTACAGCTCTAGTGATGATCCTAAAAGAACTGCTTTGGTATCCATTACTAGACGTCCTAATGCTGTGATTGCTGTGGACACCATTAGACACAGTTCTTGCATTTTGCATAATCGACAAGATGCACCAAAAGACTTACAAATGGTCTTTCACTTTTGTGCCTGGCCAATTCCTGCTGAAGTCTGGCTATGTTCAACTTGTCCTGTCGATTCTTCTGCCTGTCAACCATCAGCTGCTGACTAAGTTCTTGTATCTGATATTCGAGCTGTAAAGTATAGTCTTCATGCAGCTACAAAAGACAATGTAATTACAGAAGCCAATGAAATCACATAAAGTGCCAAACAACATTCTATTGACAAAGAGACATCCAGATGGATGTTCAAGTTGATTAATATCTACTTAGTTTACGGAGTCAAATTAACAATTCTAACTTTGGTTTACTCTCTTATCTAACAATTTAAGGACTATAACTTTTAATTAAGTGTAGAGACAACATCAAATAATATTTTTTCAAATTCAAATAATCAGCACAATTAATTGTGAAGTGCCTTGAATATAAATACTGTCATCATTCCTCAATCTCAAAACCAAACAACTATAAACATATTTAACGCACAAGAATCAATGATCAGTTATCAAATATAAATGGTCGCCAATGAAACTTAATTTACTTCCTTCCACCTTGAATATCAATAATGCTAGAGACAGCTAACCTTTGATTTTATGGATGCATCGTTAACATCTGTCACAAGCTGTCCCTGGAAATCATGGAGAAGCTCCAATGGTACAGCGGATGTACCATAACGCTTCTTCTGCCGCAATTTCTTTTTATGTAAACCATCCTGAAAAGAGTTTTTCTGATGATTTCTCTCTCTGTGATGTTCTAGACTTTGGCCCAACATCTCCAGACCTTGCAGTCTCCTTGTTTCCCAACTTTTGTCAAGACCCCCAGGTATTCTGAGACACAAGTATTAAAAATATCTAGATCAAATATATGTATATTAGTGAAAGTGTTGGATTCACCATGAAATCGAAATATAAAGGCTTATCGCAATCATAATTATACTCTAAAAACTTGCTCAATCACTATTAAAAAAAGAAAAGTGCATGCTGTTTCTAATCATGTATACCATTATTTAGAAGGTTTATGATATAGAGGCTGAACATTCAGTACTTACTGTAGCTTTTCAAGTGTGATGTATTATACTAGAGCTGTACCGATATCACTTTTTGCCGATAATGCCGATACCGATTATTGCCGATTATTCATTTGCCGATACCCGATTATTTAGCCGATTATTTCATTGTGTTTGCCAGGATGTCTGGTTCCAAAAAATAAACTTACTACTACTGTGATATAAGCAAAACACTTGCTCCGTAGGATACGTAGGCATGTAGTTGGGCACTAGTCATAGGCAGGCAATACAGATTAGACACACCACCCGGCGCCCGCCATCGAACTGTGCCCAGGGTAATTAAAGGTCAAGGTACGGCTGGCCTATTCACAGCCACCCATCTAGTCTCAGCCTCTAAGGCGATTGGCAGCTAGCATGTATTCATCAGGCATGCCTCCACGATGTACATTCATCGGTTTCTCTGTTGAATTGGCCATCCGTTCCTAGGCTTGCATTGGCCAGCCATTCCTTGGCCCATAAGCAAGCACTATGACTCACTCTGCACAAGACCTATGTTGACACATTCCCATGGTCTATACTAGCACACTGGGTGGTCTCACCACTGGTCCGAAGAAGGCATTGGCTCGATGACACGATTTGGGAACGGAACACAATGCCGTCCTTCACAGACCCAGTGATGTTGCTGTCGTCATTTTGCTTTTATAGACTGAAAATAATACTATAAAATAAAAAAGTAATTTTTAATATCGGCACCGATTATCTTATCGATATCCGATATTGTTGATATCTCTATAATCTTTAATCGGCCAGCAGATTAAGCGGTACAGCTCTATATTATACCCATTTACTAATGTTGATGCAGTTACTAATGCAGTACAAAAAAATAACAGTTCAAGGCCAATAGATTCAATGACAGATTGATTTCTGTGAGAACTTGATGTCAAATCAGAGTTCAATATCACTGCATGGGAAGTTTGAGAAATTGTTCGTGCAGACTAGAACAACGGTTGTACCACCAAGCAAATAAGTTATTTGCTGGTATACACCCAAAAAGAAAAACTTGTTAGAAATGACCATTGTTAGAAAGGTTCTTTAATTAACTAAAAAAGTGTAGTAGTAATTTAGTTAACAAGTCCTGACTTAATGGACATACCATAACTATAAAACACTTTTATAAAAATCTCTCTGCACCTGCATGAATTTTATTAAATTTATTATATTAAAATTATCGCTGTTGCACACCAATAAATTAAATGCAAATTTTTATATTTAATTTTCATTATTATCTAATACAAAAAAATAGACATGAAGAGCAAGGGCAAAAATTATTAATAATTAATCAGAGTCAACATACCAATTTGATCACCAAACATAACATAAAGCTTGTTTTTAGTTTTGATTAACATAATTTTGAAATGCCAACCTTTAATTTTTTCAATTTTAGACACAAGTAAATTTTTATTTGTTTACCATATAATTACCTAAGTCACGTGCCTTTCCGTCATATCTAAGGCGTGTCATTCGACAGAAGTTGAATCTAAGAAGCGTGATTGGACAGAAGTTGACCTAAATATGTGCAGCTATATGTGGAGAGTAAAAGTCACTGTAAACAAACGTTCGATTCGTGTTTCAAACAAATTTTATTCGCGTCTATGTAAATATATACGCAGTTATTAAAGTAAAATACATTGTGCAATGTAAGTATATTTGCAATTATTCAAACTAAATGGATACTTAATGGGTAATGTGTTTTTTGCGTGTTTTAGTATTGACCGCTGCAAACTTGCAGTGTAGGTGAGGCACAGTTCGTCGACCGTTTCGTTAAATTAACGTTTAGGCCTATTTTAGCTCTGCGTCAAAGTGTCTTCACCATTACTATAGCAATATCAAGATCAAGTAAAACCCGTGATTATTTATGGGCTAACAGCTAGAACGAACGGTGCCAGTTGCAGTTGAATCGGCAGCTAAACTATTATCCGAGCCGTTATTCTTCACGGGTTAACAGCTAGTCTTATCATATTTATTTATTATGTATGCATTGAAATCCAAGCAGAAAAGCCAGTTTTACAGGGATTTGAAGTGCTGAAAGGAATCACAAATTCATAGTTCTGTCAGAAATTGGTCCAGTTTCTGCTCTTCTTTTCAGCCAGAAATCACTTAGCATAACCACAATGCATCAGCTGTATGCACTACACCCTAATTGTGATTATCATCCGCTTTTCTATAAAAAAAATTTTAAATCTTTTTCTTGTGAGCCCCTTGGCAACAGCCGGTGTACCTCTAGTAATTCATGTGCCACTGGTTGAGAACTGCTGCATAAACTGCATCTGTCTGCACAATTCACTTTCAGATGATTCGATGTCATCCAGCTGTTAAAGTCTGCAGTGCAAGTTAACAGAGTGGAGGACTTTCTTCTAGAGATGAGAAGTAGCATTTGTGTGCTGTAGTATAAATTTATGTACTTAACAACACAGTATCTAGGCTTTGGATTGACACAACTAAAATACAAGCAAATGCGAAGTGTGTGTGTTGATACAGTTGTTTGTCATCCGCCTTGTTTGACAATCATGTGAGAGTGACGAAAATTGATCCCGTCACACTTCCTCACAGAATGTTGCACGACTGAACCTCCATTAGTATCATACTGTATTTTTACAGATTTCAATAGTTGCCTCTCCCAGTATAACCTAACCAGAGATGCTTCCAGTGCGAAAAGCCTCTCGGTGAAAAGAAAACCTAAAAAAACTGGCTAAATCTAATGCGAGAATCTGGGTTGTCTCATTGGATTGATACAAATATAATATTAATGTCCACTGGACTGATGAAAATAATTGTGTATAACCTCGATTGATGATGAGATTTCTGCTTAAATGAAACGTACGACAGTAATTGGCAAACATTTGGCATGGAGGTATTTTTCTAGGTACGAAATTTTGCACAGCAATCAATACACACTTACTACACATTCCATGAGGCAAATTTTTCCTTATGACATAACATCCCGTATCCAACAAGGCAAATAGAAGAACTATAGAAATGCTGCTTGCGGTATTTCAAGTCTACGGTTTAGTGTGGCTCACACCATTAAGGTAATTTGTAATTGCAATTGTAATGAATGACTAGACCGTGGCAGAGAGCATGTGGGGAACCATCAGCAGTCTGCGAGCAAAGGAAGGAAGGCAGGCCCGGAGCAGAATATAGGAGATAGAGGGCAAAAATTTGGGCAGAGGCAGACTCAAGGACACTTACGCATCAGCGCAAGGGTCTTGAAACAAATGCGTTGGGATGTTGCATGGGAGTCTGTGAATAGATTCACAAATGAAGGAAGATGCATCGGATGTAAACAACGCATCAACAGTGAGGCCAGCGGGATGTGGAAATTGATCAAATTAATAACAAACAATTCTCTTTGTCTCATTATTAGTTCCTAACTATATTAAATAAATAAATGAATGCATGAATAAATTAAAAAAATACACCTAGTATTGGCATTAAATGTGCGTGTTTTGGAAATTTATCATGACCCATTGTGGGGCAATAAAGACTATACCTACTTAGTTACTAACCCATGCAATAAGTGTTATAACGGTTGTACTTACTACGTCATATGAAATACATACTCAGTGTCTACAGAAATTTCGTACATAGAAAAATATCCCCCATACTAAATGTGTATTTTAGCATATTTTATTCAAAAAACTTTGATCATGAACAAATGGCGTATTTTATTATTTATAACATTAACGTAAGCAATGTACTAAAGAAAAACGTTGAACAGTTCCAAAACAGCATAATACATCTCATTTAACCAACTTCCACTTAAGCCTATGATCCCTTTCAATCAATCCAGCTTCCATTTAGGTATATTTATTTGCACCGATCCAGCTACCATTGAGGCATATTCCTTTTCATCAGTTCAAAATGGTCGCAGTCAGACTCTGATTTGTTAACGCTGAAACGACATGTTCTAATACGTGGATTATTGCGGATGTTAAACGATAGTTATTAATGTTAGACTAAAACAAAATGATAGCTGGTGATCAACACTAACTTTAGTAATCCAACTCGGCTTTTATAACAAGCTTTGCTTTGATCCATTACATCTACACTGCTTCATACATTTCAGTTACGATTCATGTCTATGTTAACTTAATCGGATGGATTTCTTCAAAACTGACTCTATCATGATATTAATAAAGCGTTATATTCAAGGAATCTATATTTGCAGGAATGGTTACTCGTGTATCCTGAAATACTAGCGTACATCCGGTGTAAGGCAATGAGCGTGGCGTGATCTACCGTCGAGGGTCAAAGAATCCAAGATGACATCCAAAATGGCCGTCGTTTCTTTTAGTACTAGCTGTAAGTAACTTGTACTAAATTTGTAAAGTTGTACTTGCTGAATTTTTTTTAAAGTATCTCCTCGAATATTTGTTCATCAACATACTAAAAGTCCCCGAAAAGCTCCGTGAAACTCTTTCTGAAATCGCGTTTAAAGTGACGATCATTCGCTAAGGGAACGGACAAATGCCCCCTCGACAATAGCTACGCTCCACAGCAGCCAAATGCGCACATAACTAAAACAAGACGGGTCTTATAATCTAAAAATATACCATGCAACAGACCTATTACATAGAACATATAATATTACCTTATATAAAAAATTAATAGATAGAAGATTTGTTGTGACTGCATTAACGTCAGATGGGACGTCCATAAATTACGTCACGCGCCTAGGAGGGGTCATAAATTTGTGACGATGTGTTATGAGTAGGGCTGCCGCGAGTACCCGAGTACTCGCGAGTACTCGACTCCAAAAATTACTCGAATAATTTTTTCGTACTCGAGTACTCGCTTGCTTCCACTTCCGGTCTGAAAAATTGCAATTTCCCGTCCGGAGGGCTTTCTGACGCCTATATTTTATGGCTGTTCAGTAGCTTTTTAGTTGTTACATTGCAGATTTAACTTTATTGGCGCGCCAGAGTTTTAGTTAGAAACTGTGCTATAGTCTCCTTATTCCAGCGGTTCTCAATCTGTAGGTCGCGATCCTCACAGAGGTCGCCTTACGATTTGCCGGGGGTCGTCTAGAACCTTCAATAATTGGTAAAAATAATTTTCAGCCTTGAGTTTTCAGCTCACATTATATTTATATAATCGTGATTTATTACAAGAAACTATACTACTATAACTACTATAGTGACTTTAATTAATCTTTACTTACTTCTTTTCCTATGATTCTTTTAAGAAAATTATTACCAACAACAAACATTAAATCGGTCTGTTAATTAAAGATTGATTGATGATTATGCTCTTATGCATGAGGTCAGGAGGTATATGGATTATCAAATCATGAGAAGTAAAATGCACAACAGTAAAAACGTGGTGAAGGCAGTAACCCAATACTTTGAATAGCTGATGGGTCGCCACACCTTTGAAAATATTATTAGGGTCACAATTACGGCTAAAAAGGGTGAGAACCGCTTACTTATTTTATCTATCGTCAATAGCATGGTGTATAGTAGAAGCCATGCAGCTTGTATTAAGAATTTCCGGTATAAACGAGTACTCGCTCAGCTACTCGACCGCTCGAGTACTCGACTCCAAAACTACTCGTTAGCGGCAGCCCTAGTTACGAGGGGTCGACGAAATGTGACATCACATCAAACATCAAAATGCGTAATTTTATTAAAAACTTACACTCAATTAAACAAGTTTCATTTAATGATCAGTAATAGTTCTCACAATTCAACGTATATGCAAAACTAAGTAATTATGATTATTGTATTCTTAATTATTGGACTGTCAACTTTTATGCTCTCTGTCAATTTTGGGGTTTTGCACGAGAGGCAGCCTGGCCATTCTGTAAGACACAAGCGGGACTCAATTATGCCGCCCAAACGCACAGGCAAAAGAGCTGAAACGCAGAAAATGGATAGAGTGTGGATTGGATATGATTTATTCCATGAAGTAACATAATCATAGGCTACTGTCTCCGTTTCTCTTCACTTTACTATTATAGTTTCAAGTATTATTACCTATAAGGTGGCTATTATGGTTATTATTGCATTTTGATAATTATAAGAACATTTGCATTACATTCTGGACATCTGGTTTTTCTGAGGGAGGGGTCAGAGCTTTGTGACGTCATATTTGAGGGGTCCTGGTTTTTGTGACGACGCACGTGTGACGAAGGGGGAGTTGGTCGACTCAAAAATCGTCCAAAATTGCATGACGCCATTTATGGACGGCTCCAGATGGGAATACGTGTCACTGCATGACTGCTAACTAGCTGTAACTATACTTAGTGATTAGCCTTCAGCTCTTAATAAAGACATCATGACCGCTTTTGACGGCAGATGACGATGCGTATCACAGTAGGCCTACTGTCACTGTATTCAGTAGGCTATTTATAGGCCCTACATCCAACAATTATGGGAAAAGGAATTTGGAATTGAACTTGTCCTTTGACAGAATGTCTGATTTCGTGGATTAATTATATATAATTATTTAATAGTAATTTACACCTATGAATTCAACTTAATGATTATAGTGATTGACTTTTGTCTGCGTGGCATTATAACTAGTTGCTTATTATCAAAGAAGGCTGTCAGATAATATCTGACAGCCTTCTTTGACTGAACAACTGAGAAGTGCGTGCTCTATAAGAAATGTTTTCAATATATTATATTGAAAACACGCACTTCTCGGTATTTTCAAAAATGTGGGCTGTTGAGTGTTAATAAAATCAGGTGGATGCAAATAAGAAGTTTATGTATCGTTATAATTATACCACATGTTTTTAATAACTTTTTGGCCTATAATTATAGGCTCTGATCGCCACTCCTACAAGACAAGAAACTCTACATCCTATGACCCTTCTTATGCACACACAAATACACTCGATTGTTTTCGATTCAGTGTACTGGATCCCACTTTTGGAATATTCTCCCAAAATATATTCAACACCAGCCAAATTAGATTTTTTTAAAATAAACTTCGCCTCAATTTGCTTGAAGACAACTCTAAGTATTGAATGTTTGGATTTCTGCCTATTTGATCAGTGGATGCAATGAGCCCTTATATAGTTAAGGCATTATAGTTAAGATTAACTTCTATCTATTTTACCTACCTGATATGTGAATATTGTTATTAATATTGGTACCCATTGCCAGTTTCTAAATTCTACATATAGGGGTCTCTGGTTAGCAGGGTCTATGAGCCCTTTAGGTTCCCATGTGTATCCAGAATATTCATTTATGTTAACTTGTTGTTTGTCATTTTCTCATTTTTTATTTTGGTTACCAAATAAATTGAATTGAATTAAAAAATAAAATTATTATCTTCCTCGAGGGGCAGTTTATAAATTACGTCACGCGCCTAGGGAGAGAGTCACACGTCTGTGACGATGTCTGACGAGTGGAGGGTGGGTCGACGAAATGTGTGAGATATGATAACCTGTCATCGTGCTCTCCACTGCCCGAAGATTGCGGACAATGCTCGGAAGCTCCAATCAGCGAGGTTACAGAAGAAGGGACCAATAATAAGCAAACTGAAAAGTCTTGATCACTTATGCACTACATCACCTCTGGCGGTCAGACCCCATAACACGTCTTGAATTCACAAGGATTGCATTGCTGCTTCAAAGAAACGCACAGTTTACTAGTCTGTGAATAGAACTTGGCTAATTTTTATGGTTCTTACTTATAAGACACTGTAAACTTGTGTAAAACTGCTATCTCGTAACGACGTAAGTAAACTTCGTGCGATAAGTCAGCGCTATATATTAAACAGCAGCGGATATGTAGTTTTTGCTAATATTTCCATGCTTGTAGTTCTAGATTACTTGAGGAGAGTTTGTGTGATGGTGTAGCGACGATTTTTATTACTTAACAATATTTTGTAACTTCTGATTTAAAAAAATGTGGGTATTTAGTTGTTTTTTTTAGTTTCTTAGATGTTCATAGTTTGTATATTATTGTGTTTAAAGTGTTGTCACGATGGTCTGAACTTCGAAAACCGAACTTAATATTGCGCAAAATTTACGAGTTCGTCACAGAGCGCAGATAGCTGGAAAAAGGACATTTCTTAAATTGTTTAAAAGAATTAGACGAAGACGGTTGCAAGTAAGGGTCCGGACTTGCTTTCCAGCAAATTTGATGGTTGGGAATTGAATTCCTCAGGTGTCCACCACGGTGACGGGTGAGATGCGGGAGTGCGGGCTGCGGAAGCACAACGGGTGAAAAGTGGGACGTGAAATGCGGGAATGTGGGGGAAAAGCGGGAAGAAAACTGTTTGCTGGAATGCAAACATGCATGATCAATGTTTAAAAACGATTAACATCTAAATATTTAAGAATAATTTGAAAATGGAATACAAAACCATCACCTAAAACGTCGGATTTATGTTTAAAATTTAGATAGTTAAAAAGTTGACTTATGTTAATAATGTTTTTGAAAGAGTCATACTTAAATAGAAGCTGGATTCATGGTTAAAATATACTTAAATGAAAGCAGAATTAATGAAAAGAATCATACTTGAGTAGAAGTTGGATTGATGAGAAAGATCTGCTTAACTTGAAGCAGGATTGATGAAATGAATCATACTTAAGTAGAAGCTGGATTGATGAGACAAAAACTACTTAAATAGAAGCGGGATTGATGAAAAGAATCGTACTTGACCTCTAACTAGGGTTGTTAATATCGGTTTTTGGGGGAAACCGATTATCGAATTTCCAAAACCAATTTGAAACTGATTATCGGTTTTTATTAGTGTTCTTGGAAAAATATTGTATATTGTAATATGCACATTATTTTGTGTATATAGTATCGCAATGCAGCCTCAACACTAGATATCGAAGTGTTTAAGTCACATTGTGACGTAATCTGGAACAAACAGAAGCCTACAGTGTTTGGCTCTCATACTCTCCCCGCCGCCATGCATCATTGAAAAACCCCCACTGTTAGCCCTCCTCTGTACAGTGTACAGATCAAATTCGGGTGCTTTGCAGTCGGCTCTTCTGTCTTAGTTGGCTCCGGTTACCCAGTCCCCTAGCTCACCTTCTCACGCTAGTCTTGTCTGGACAAGAGGGCGGTTTATTAGCAATCGGCAGCTATTAATTACCCTGTTGAAAGACGAGACCAGGAAATATTTCGCTTAGCCGCGTCTATACCTTTGAATTTGACCGACTTGAGCCCTTCCTGTGGGGAAAAATCTGAGAAATGTGATATAAATAATAATGTGAAAAAAATTAGATTATCGTTTTGCAAATGACATATACCGATTATCGATTTCAAAGCCGATAACCGGTTTTCCGATTATCGTTTAACACACCTACCTCTAACTGCTAAAATATGTCATATTCAAATACGCCAACTTACTTATTAAAATTCAAATACTATTAGTCTAAAAATCAAGAGTCTTTGATACTTGTGAAGCCTAGATACGATGTGCTCCCGTGACCTGCATTCCCGCAATTCACCCGTCATCGCCTTGGTACATGATATTATAATGACGGGTGAAATGCAGGAAATTCCCGCATGTGCTCCCGCATTTCATCAGTCACCGTCCACCAAAGTGAGAAGGCTTGAAAACTTGCAATGTAAGAAACATGTTCAATGATTTTAGAGCTGTACAGATTTCACTTTTTGCCGATACTGAGTATAGCCGATTATTTCATTGCTGATGCCGATTAAAGTATCTGATGCCAGATGCCGATTATGAGACTGATTATTTCATTGAGTTTTTCAGAGATGTGTGGTTCTAAACATAGACCAGCGGTTTTCAACCGGTGTTACGCTTACCCCTAGGGGTACGCCAGCTTTTGCCCAGGGGTACACAAGAAAATTTTTAAATTGGAAATAAATATTTTGTATAGAAGCATATGATACTCACAGGTTTTGAAAGGCCATAATTATGCATACTATAGTTATACTATAACAGTAGTATACTAAATATTGTTTAATTATTTTCTTTTTCTTGTTTTATTCTACATTTATCTATTCTTTATTTGTGATAAATATAACGTCACAGCTTCCTCATATATTATATATAAATAAAATTTGAAGGAAAACAAATGTGAACCGGTGTAAATTTAATATACCAGAAGTAGCCAGATTATAAAAAGATTGATTGAAAATTGGATTAGAATGGATAAATGGCACCATCAACAATCATTAAAAATGAAAGCCCTCTTCTGGCAACGCAACAGTAAGTGCCGAAATAACAAAGACAGTCACTGCAGGCAACCGTGCAGATTCATACACCGATGATGACAGTCAAAATCTGCAGAATATTGGGCAATATGATGAAAATTATTTGTGTTTTTGGATTCTCGTGGTTTAATATAATAAATTTAGCAAAATTCATGAAGAAAGTTATAACCAGTGTTGTATGCAAGACTTTAAACTTCAAGACGAGACCGAGACAGTGAGGTACCGAGACCGAGACACTAGGTTCAAGACAGTTCGAAACAGTAAAAGACAAGTGAACCTATATAAAAGGCTGTAAAATACTAATGTTTAAGTTTTCGGGAATAAGGTGTATTTGTAATTTCAATTTGAAACTTAATTATAATGTATATTGCATCAATTCCCAAGAACAGTTTTTATATTGCCGAGTTTTATCTTTTTCGATATTTTTTCTTCGGCCTATCTTTTGAATAGTATAAATAAAGCACGTGGGAAATCTTCTAGACGATTTTAAACAAGCAAATTCGATACCAAATACCAAACGAAATTATAAATTTGCGCATATCCTTACTCACCCTGAGAAACTGGAAGTTGTTCCGATCGTTATGGTTATGGTTGTTTTACATTAATGACAAATTAATAGCCAATGGCTATTGTTTGTAAATAGGGCTAACTTCAAATTGCATAAACGCAAACTTCACAATTTCAGGTTCTTTCTCAGACATTTTTCTGCTTTAAGACAATTAAATTGATTTCAGTATTAGGTGACTCGCGTGTTAACCAAAATTACTGTTTCTTGTAAATTCCGGATTCAATTTCTAGCGCAAAATTATAAGATGGTTAACGCGAAACTTATCGAGACCGCTTGTTTGAGACAAAACAAGACTTTCACTTCAAGGCAGTTAATAAAAATTCGAGGCACTACCTCGAGACCGAGACAGCAGGCTTCCGAGACTGAGACTCAAAAAAACTGCCTCAAGACGTCTTGAGACCGAGACACTGTCTTGAGACCATACAACTTTGGTTATAACCAATATTTTAATTCTAAACATCTATTCTAATTAAATAAATTACCAAAGAACGTTTCTGACAAGTTTTTTCTGTTGGAAGTATGCACACAAATATATTTTTAGTTTAAGGGTACAACAAAACAGAAGGTTGGGAACTACTGACATAGACCTACTGCTATTATCGTAGTACAAGCAGTGAAGCACATATTTTGCTGCTTGCACTAGCTATAATGATGGTTAGTGGTTTACTTTTAAAATTTTAAATATGCAAAAATGCTGATTATACATTACGGAATAAAATAAACAATATACGATACCGCCGATTGATCCAGGTGATAGGCCTGATTATGAGTGTGGCCAATTAATTGGTACAGCCTTAATATTCATATTCACATTCGATATAGATTTTAACATTCAATGCAAAAACTACTGAGTGCAAGTATATTTTTGGGTACTGTACCAAATGTTAAAATTTTACCTTGCTATACCTATAACAACAAGCATTTAAACAAACTGGTAAAGAGCCAGATCCCCAAATTCTGGCAAATATGCCATATGAAGGTGCATAGGTTTCAAATAACATGCGACATACATAGTTCGGCGTGGTGTCATTTGTGGGAAGAAGGCCGTGCTAATAATTTATGTGGTGTTAGTTGGGGAACCCGCCGTTGCATGAGTTGAGACAGATTTTTGGCCCTGAAGAGCAGGAAGATGGCAGCCACGGGATTCACCAACCTCTATATTGGGTGTCCCAGGTGTTTCCTCGAGCGAACGGCGTGGGTTTCGAGTCAATAGCTGTATGTAAATAAATAGTGTTTATATACATTCTGTATAGACACTGATGCGTACACAGTACATACCCACCTGACTGACTGTGTAAACCAGCGTTTCCCAATCTTTTTTGGCCATGGAACCCTTTTGATCTTAAATGTTTTGGCGGAACCTCGTCCAAACTACACATATTCTCTTGTAGGTAAAAATGCAAGAGAATGCTGACAATTGCAGGTTTAGACATAGATTAGATTAATAACAACACCAAATTTTGATGACAATGACATATGAATTCTTTCATATAAAGTTGTACACAGATGTTGAGCAAAAAGCCTCCATGTGTTCACACTGAAGTTTTTTGCGGAACCCTTGTCGAACCATAGGGTTCCGTGGAACACAGTTTGGGAAACGCTGTTGAAAACAATGGCCAACTACTGTATCCGTGCTACCTCTTGACGACTGAGAAGGAAACTTTCCTTGGGGTCCTGCAACAGGTTTTTCCCCCTGGAAAGCAGGAAGACGGTGGCCGCGGGGTTCACCAACCCCTCAACTGCGTTTCTTAGGTGTTCCCCGAGCCAATGGCGAAGGTTTCGAGTCAATAGCTCTAGAACTCTGCAAATGCATAGCCGGACAGAGACACACACACACACAGAATCTTGTATTTTTTATATAAGATAGAGGTACATAAGTTTACTGGGGTCACTCGTGATAGTCAGTAAAGGTCATGTTAGGCGTCATGATGGTCAGCTTAGGCAACTTGAGGGTCTGGTTAGTCATCATGAGTTTCAGTTATAGTCCGGTTAGGCGTCGTGAGGGTTGTTATTGTCAAGTTAGGCATCATTAGGGTTGGTTAGAGTCAAGTTAGGCATCATGAGACATGGCTAAGGTCAAGTTAGGCATTGTGAAGGTCAGTTAGGGTCAGGTTATTCATCATGAGGGTCGGGTTAGGGCTAGTGTCATCATTAAAAGACATGTTGTCTTCTAAGCAGCATGCCAAAAGATACCTATGGCTCGTATGCATAAACAGTCAAAGTTTTCTTAGGTTAAGCATCGTGAGAGTCCATTAGGGTCAGGTTAGGCATTATATGAATGTGCTGAATTGTCTTTGTAGTTTGATTCTCTATTCTATCGAAGTCTGGGGAGGTCATATTGTGATCAGTTGCGGGTAGCTAGATCTAGAGCTGTACCGATATCACATTTTGCCGATTATGCCGATACCGATTATTGCCGATATTTCATTTGTCGATACAGATTATATAGCCGATTACTTTACCGATTTTTTACTGATTTTTTCACCGATTATTTCGTTGTGTTTCCCAAGATGTCCGGTTCCAAAAGATAGACCTACTGCTACCGCCTGTTTGTTGCGATACAAGCAAAACACTTGTAGACATGTAGTTGGAGACTAATCCTAGGCAGCCAATACAGATTAGGCACGCCGCCAGCCGTCGACCTTGCATGATGGAGGAAAGAGATATCTATGTAACTGGAAGCCTTCTTCTAACATGCCAATGATGCCATTCCCTCCCCAGACAATCCACTTTCACACCTACCACTTTGGCCTAAAATACCGGCCAGCAGAAATGACATGATTGTGCCCAGGGTAATTAAGCAGGCACTATAACTCACTCTGTTCAAACAATATTTCAATGAATTTTCTTGAGTTTGACTTCTTTAACTTTGGCAGTTATGTTGAGTTGAATGTACATATGTGATAGTTGTAGGTCTTGTATATTACACTGTCACTACAGGAAAATTAATTACCTGGATGGAATGTTTGAAACGGATGAATGTAACAATTTGGAAGTAATGTATTTGTAATTTGTTGATGAACAGTTTTCTGCAAATACAAAAATGGAACTGCATTCATCCGTACATCGTAACTATCAAGAACTTGTCTCAACTGAGGAAAAGGAAGCATTTGTTAATTCAAGTGCTATGATTGAGTCTGGAGCAAATGTTCCTGAAAGTTGTGAGCAAAAGTCGCCTGGATTTGCCGGTGAAAGTTCTGCTAATGACTTTGTTGTCACAAACTGCGATGTAGGTGTTGATGCAGTAAAGACAGTGAATCAAACTTTCCTGCAACATTTTGTTAAAAATTTCAAAGCTTCTACAAATGCTTACAGACAAATTGCAGACGGTGTCTTAGACCACACTGTTAACCCAAATTCTGGAGATACATCAGATTTATCTAAAGTGGAAATTGAGTTTTTGGAGTCTCTGGCGAGTGTGATAGATGACCTCAAAGTTTCAAATTCTCAGCTGAAACAGACTACTGATGATCTGAATGTAAAATACAGTGCCTTAGAAAAAACATCAGCAGAATGGGAATGTAGGAATAGAACCTTAGAGCGAGAGCTGGCCATGTTACAAAGTGAAAGTGATCGTACTAAAAGAAAGCTATTGCAAGTTGCTTCAGATGTCACTAATTTTGCAGCTACAAATGATTCAAGCCAACCAAAAGCTGCAACTGAAGAGGTGTTTGAAAAGGAGAGCTGTGGAACAAATGAGTCACCAAATGAGTTGGAGATGACCAAAACCGATCTACAGAAACTTGGAAATGAGGTTTCTGGAATCACTTCCTTGTTAAATGATGTTAACGGCAAAGTAACATGGCTTGAATTGGAATTTCAGAAGTTTATGAGACGACATTCGCTTGTAATTGAAAATCTTTGTCCAAAAGAAGACAAATCAGCCTCTGCAATGTTTCTTGTTTTTGTCAATTGTGTGCTCAATGTAACAATTGAAGATGGGGATATTGAAAGCGTTCATGTGATTTCTCAGCTGAGCGGGTCTCCTGAGAAACGCCCTCGTCCAATACTGGTGACATTTGCATGCTACGGAGCACGTTCGAGAGTCTACAAGGCTTGGTTAGCGTTTAGAAGTTCAAAAGTGCAAGGCCCTGGCGCACTTTCAGGGGAACGAGGACAAGGGATCTGCATTCGAGAATATCTTACTGAATTACAGGACAGTTTTTATCATGAAGCTGTAAGCTTAAGAGACAAGCATCTCATTATTGACTGCTGGACCTTCAAAGGGAAAACATATATTCGCATGCTTGATGGAGAAGTAAAAGAATTTAACAAGGAACAATGGAGTTCAAAAAATGAAACTGTGACTAGTGGGTGCAGCATCATGTGACGTTTTAGCATCACGTAACACTCAAGACTTATTCTGCCACTGTTAAAGCGTAAATGATAAGCTACACATTTATTGAGGCAGATTTAAAGTTCTGTCATTGTATTATAAGGCATAGTGTTCTAAGTTGATCTTACTTGAAAAGGTGGAATAGCTTAATTTGATGTGAATAACATAAAATGTTTAAAATGTCAATTTTTTTATATTTTTTATGACTGATGGCTTCAACATTCTAGACTCAATCTAGTTATCTACAGCAGAACATTATTTAAACGGACAGAAATCATTTGCTTGAACAAGTTTTACGCGGTTGTGCTGATTTTATTTGTTGCCACTCCATTTGATCTGATCATTCTAATGACAAATAGTAAATCATAAATGAGTAATGACTTGTCTGCATTTGTTTACATATGGCATTGCATATGGCATTTCCAATGAGGTAATTGGAGAATTGGCATAATTCCTCTTCTCTTTATGGACGTCCTAACATCGAAGTTTCCGAAAATTATTTGGCCGTGGAACCCTTTAATTTTGGTGGAACCCTTGTCCAAAATTAAACAATATTATGTTGTAGGTACAAATGCTTGAGATTGCAGACAATTATAGGTTTGGGCCTAGAGTAGATTAATAACAACACACATATCGATGACAATGGCATTATGAATTCTCTTTCATATTAATTATTATAACTGTATACACATGTTTAGCAAAAAGCCTCCTATGAATAATTCGTATAATTTATTTAAAGTTGTGTGATGCCTGTTGTTCACATTTTAAAGTTTTCTGTGGAACCCTTTTCTCACTGTAACGCTGGACCCCAGGTTTCCGCGCAGCACAATTTGATAAACGCTCAGTTGGACCTCAGGGATCTGCGGAACGCAGATTGGTAAACACCGAGTTACAGGATCGCATCGAGGGTCTTCGTTCATGTAGCCTACATCAGAATTAAGAATAGTAGCTCCAGTGCCGTACCAGTGTCCATTAACTCGACAGGTGGCAAGTACCATTCTCTAGTGAATTCGCCTGTGAATAAGCTGGTTCCCGCGACTTCGCTTTTGTGGGCGCTGTAGAAATGTCGAGATTACGATTACAGTCATCATTGCCTCTTAGCAGATTTGGCCAACTACGAATTACTATAGTCTACAAGCTGACATAAGCAGGGATGTGGTCTCGAGACCGCGGCCTTGGTCTCGAGGCGGTCTCGAAACCGGAAAACTGCGGTCTTGGTCTCGAATGCATTGGACTTGGTCTTGGTCTCGAATGCATTGGACTTGGTCTTGGTCTCGGACCCTCGGTCTTGGTCTCGGGGACCACTCGGTCTTGGTCTTGGTCTCGTACGACCCGGTCTTGGTCTTGGACCTTTGGGTCTTGGTCTCGAGGTTTTGGTCTCGTGCCCAACACTGCATGATATAAGTAAGAATATGCTCGCAGACCAATTTGTCCAAAGATAAAAGTCAGATCACTTTCTAAATCCTATAGGCTTACGCATTATAAATGGACCTGAAGCCATGCCACTTTTTCTTTAACACATGTTTGTATAGTCAAAAAGAAATAGGCACTATTTGTAGCCAATGTTGTAAACCTGCTAAAAAGAGAATATGACGCAAACAAAAGACAACACTCCTAGAAGCTCTATCGGACACCGCCTCAGTTATCCCGACCAATTGATGTACCAATGTTGTCTCACTTAAGCCTATCACTTTCCGCGGACATTCTCTGCTTGATCAATCTGATGAAGCAATGAATGGTCGTATTATATAGGGTGACTCGATAGGTCGAGAACGATTTTGAATGCAGACAAATATATGTTATACACAATATAATATGGAAAGTTGTATACTGGAGGATAGGTTGTTCAAATGAGAATGTTAGGGGAAAAAATTAGATCACTAGCTCACTTATTAAAATTGTAACGCCAATATCCGTGACGTCATCAAATTCGTGCCAAGCAAACGTCCAGTTACGCCGAAAACAATATTATACGACCATCATTGTTAATCCACACATAATTAATTAATACAAATTATCATTTAGTATTTAATAATGTTTCCTTTACTCTTTATTACAGCCTCAAGTCGATTAGGCATCGAGCCGATTAGATTTTTCAGAGTTGTCAGAGGTATCGATGTCCATGCCTTACGAAGCCGACGTTTTAAGGTGTTCAATGTCTGGGGTTCGGGATCGGCATAAACAGTTGTCGCCATAATACTCCAAACATTTTCTATTGGTGACAAATCCGGCGAATTAGGTGGCCAGTCCCCCGGTGAGATGTATCCAGTGATATTTTTGTTCAACCATTCGACTGAGGCTTTTGATGTGTGTGCACGTGCACCGTCTTGTTGAAATAATCCTTCGCCGTTATTATGAAACATTTTTGTGGCTGTTAACTGAGCGCAGACTGCAGTTCGCTGGAATGCGGGTTTGACCTCTTTCTCCAGTATCTCATTAATGTAATAACTCGAAGTGACTGAAGTTTTATTTGGAATAATATGAAGTTTTGTTAATCCAAGAGATGTCATGCCTCCCCGCACTAGAACTGAGGGACTGAACTTCACCTGTGGAGCGCACGGAACAGAACTTTCTTGTGATCCCCACACAACGTCGTTCTTACTGTTAGGTACGTGGTAGAGTTTGAAGGGCGATTCATCACTGAACATAACACGCGACCAATCAATATCCTTAAACTTCTTCGCGAAGTTTACTCGGCGAACTTTGTAAGCATCAGTTAACTTTGGGACTTTTTGTCTCTTGAAACTCTTCCATTTCAGCGTCGTCTGCCTGATTGTCTCTTTGCTTCCAGCAAGGCGTTTGTCTTTTAACCGACGTTCTAATTTTCGCAAACTCTGTCCTCGCCTATATTTAGACTGTTTGATCAGTTTTTGAGCGGCAGCAGTCAGCACGGACTTTCCACCACCGTGATATCGATTCCGCAGCGTCTCGTTTGGACTCTGCTTGTAGCGTTTGGCCCACTTGCTAATCCACGATTTAGAACGACCCAATTTCTTTCCTATAACACTGTAAGTGTACTTTTCTTCCAATAATGTAATAGCTTGAGCCCTAATTTGCGATTCATTTAAGGCCGCCATTGCCTAATCGACGTATTCACTAGTCAATGATAATGCTGCTTGTTTACGTTTGCTTGGCACGAATTTGATGACGTCACGGATATTGGCGTTACAATTTTAATAAGGGAGCTAGTGATCTAATTTTTCCTCCTAACATTCTTATTTGAACAACCTATCCTCCAGTATACAACTTTCCATATTATATTGTGTATAACATATATTTGTCTGCATTCAAAATCGTTCTCGACCTATCGAGTCACCTTATATATATATATATATATATATATATATATATAGCTTGGACTAGTAAGCTTTGGATAGGGCCGTAGTTGCATTCGCTTGAGGTATGTTGATTCAAGGTCTCTGGTCTTGGTCCGTAGTGGTGCACTCTGCCATAAAATGATTAACTTACGTGATCATTTGACATATTTTGGTGTCTTGAAATAAGAGTTTATAATTCAAAAACACTTCAAATGGATGCTTTTTTAATTAAAAAATCTTGAAATGGATTTCAGCTGGGTCATTGCGCTATATCGATAGCGCTCATTCCAACGAACCCAGCTTTCAATTGAATATGATTTAGATTGGAGAAACTGTGGTGTCCCTGAATGGCAGGAGAGAAATGTGATCACCATAGATCTCATCATCTCACAATAAACGAGTGTTACACTGACCTAACCCTTCAAGTGGGAAACTCCGATAGTGAATGATGAATGGGTTTTCACATTTATATGCAGAGTACAGACCATGGAAACTATATTTTAAGTACTTCATACTTTCATAGCAATCTTAAGGTTAGCTCAAGTACTACTCTTCCACCTAAATCCCAACATTTTTGACCAATTAGGTATCTGCCTATTGAATTTTGACATTTGCCTTGTTATCACCAGCCAAATGTACTCGACCATCTTATAGCCACATTGTAGCTGCTTGTAGCCATTGATTAAACATGAAATCCCAGAGGAGCCAAAAAACAAGATTTTAAACAAATCAAAAGTTGTTTCTTTTGGTTTTATTTGATTTTTGGTTTTATTTGGTTTTTTGGTTTTTAGTTTTCCTTTGGATCTTGTAACAACAGCTTTGTTATAAAAAAAAGCATCAGACACAGCATGAAAAAGAGCTCCAACTTGTTTATATAATTAATTTAGCTTGATTTACGACTGAATAACACGCAATTAGTAATATTAGTAAATTAAAAATATATATATTTAAAAAAACCAAAAAATGGCATTTTTTGGTTTTTGATTTTTTGTTAAAAAACAAAAAACCAAATAACCAAAAAAACCAACATGTTTGCAGCCCTGTGAAATCCTGATCAAATCTCTGGCATATTAAGTAAGTAATTGCGAAAGCGCTAGAGAAATGTCTGTATACACATGCGTATCGAAATTCGAATATATTAGATCTAAATAACTTTTACGCTGACATGAATCTTGCGGCAAGTTAAAACCGAAATTTATTTGGCATCCAGCCTAAGCGCTGTTGCAATGACCATGTTACAAGCCTCATGATGATGGAAAAGATTAATTTGTGTGCAATTTTACTGTATATTGTACAAAATAGTAGACCTACTTTATAGTGCACACTTTAAAAGCGCCCTGCATATCTCATTTATATGGAGTAATTATGATAAGATGACTTTTGGTAAGATAATTTGTGCCCCCCCCCCCCATTTTTCAAATGTCGGGGAGGGCAAAATTCAAAAAGTGGGGGGCAAAATTTTTTTGGCGCTTCTTGTTACACCTCTGACCTACAGTATTTATGTTGATCTAAGCAAGAAACTTGCTAGTTTATGTTACATACTGTCTGCCTGATTTAAGTGAAGTAAAACGATTCAAAGTCAATGTCATCTGCAAGATCAAATTCGATTGAAATTAATGCCAAGCCTGATAGGAGCTCGTTTGTTATTGTTGATCGCAAAAAACTTATGAACTTCAATGCACTGAAGCTTCTCTCAGCCGTAGCAGAATGTAACTGGAAGAGTCAGATAAATTTTATATAGAATTGACAAATTAGGGAGAACTGACGCCAGCTACATACATGTAGGGTTCTGATCGTCCGTTATTGTGTTATATTTAGCAGGAATTTCATGTGATTGAACAGTTTGAACTACCGGTAGTCTAGTCATCAATTATGGGCACATTCAGTTGTTTCAAACTAGTAAAGACAAAC